>JAFJYG010000209.1:0-66063 GCA_017366145.1 Cadophora sp. M221 | reverse complement strand
GAGGGGCCCCCACTTTGATGGGGCGGGAATGTCGTGCGAACCAATCGTTGGGGTATGATTTATGGTGGTGGACAGGGGTGGAAGCGAAGTACTATTTTGGTTACGGCTACCAGAAGCACAGAAGCAGGTACAGTTCTGGACTGTTGTTTTGTTTACTCGTGAATATTAAAGACCAAGTGAGAGATTCTAGCACTTAGTCGTTTGATAGGTTTTCTAAGAACGATTGGAGGTACGACGGGACAAGCTATGAAGGTACCCGCACATTACCGCCACTTAACTCTAGGAAGCTAGGTAGTACGGCGCAGGGTTTTGCCGAGACCACGTTAGTAGGCATTTGGATAAGGCTCAGATCAACGTCGATTGATCTCATTGCAATGTACATCTACACGTGCGAGAGCAAGTACAGTATGCGCCATCTGTCGTGTATCTATTCCACTCTGCAGCAGCTGCCGCGACCAAGGCCCACAGCCTATTGCCACTTTCGATTTCCCTCTGGCTCATCAAAGACACCCTGGTGCACGACTAGCTATCGCCCCTTAAGTACAAAGCACGCGACAGCAATGCCTCTCCTCCTCGCGGTGAAAAATGATAATACCGGTACTTATTTACTTCTCTGTGGTTTGTATCGGTCACTCACATCTAGGTAGTTGAGACGATATCGGAAGACGATCTCTACAAGTACACGAGACATCGCTGGGCGTCCGTTCATAACCCACTTTATAACTGTACTAGAAACTGACTTTCAATAGAATAAATGAATCGTCCCGTTTGAAGGAAAGATACCTCAAGTTTAACCTTCATGCACTGTTGGAGGCCGCAGTTGCAGCATGCTCGAGCAGCGGAGCACGTTCTTGTTCGTCCGTCAAATGAAGCGTCCGAACTGAATCTAACGTACGCCAGAGGTACTAAAATTCTGAAGTGCAAAGAGGGAATGAACAACAAAGCATATGTCCTCACAATGGACAATGGCACTGAAGTGTTAGCAAAGCTCCCAAACCCGTGCGCTGGCCCTCCTTCTATACAACGGCATCGGAGGTTGCCACCCGCACATTTGTAAGTGGAGCCGGCTCACAATAGAGACTTGGTACTGATTAACTAGCTCCGTGATGCCTTGAGTATTCCAATCCCTCGCATAATCGCGTGGTCAGGCAATCGAAGCAATGCTGTCGGTGCAGAATTTATTATCGAAGAGAAGGCTGTAGGGGAGCCTCTTGGGAACCTCTGGAAATCCTTGGACACATTACCTATGAACGATCGAATGCTCATCGTGGACAAAATATTGGAAATTGAGAAAAAACTCGCATCGATGAAGTTTGCTCAGTTTGGTTGTCTTTATTTTAGAGAAGATATTCCAAACAGCAACCCTCTCCAAACGAACCCGCCACTATCATCTCAAATGCTAAACCGCTTTACGATGGGGCCACTCGTCTCTAATGAATTTTGGAGCGGTGAAAAGGCTGGTATGAATCTTAGTCGCGGACCATGTAATCCTCTACCTTTCCGTGTGTTAATTTTCGAGGCTAATAAGTAGTAGTTGCAACGCCAGAGCAATTTATCAAAGCAATAGCGGAGAATGAAAGAAATTTCATTAAGGAATATGCTACTCCTCGCATGAACTATCATCATTCTCTTATAAAACCAAAGACTCCACACGAAATGCTTAGCATGATCGATCGGTATCTTCAATTGACCCCCGCAATGGTGCCTGCTCAATTCACGAAGGGTGTCGATATCCACTCGCCGACACTTTGGCATCCAGATCTCCATCCTAATAACATTTTCGTCGATCCTGAAACGAAGTACTTATCACAAGTAATTGACTGGCAATCCGCATTGAGTCTTCCATTGTTCTACGACTATCATATGCTAACTGCAATCAAGCACCACGGCCCTGCACTTACAGTTCTAGACAACCCGAATTCGTGGCCCGAGCCCCCAGAGAACTACCACAGCTTGTCCCCGGATGAGAAAACATACATCGACAATGCTATCGGCAGTGAGTACCTTCACAAATACTACCTATCTTCCACAAGAGTGAAGAATCCAAGGCTCTGGTCCGTCTTGCAGCTAGCAGCAGAGCTGACTTACGCACCGAACCTGCAGGTTGGATTCAAAGCGCATGGAGCAATAAGAAAACATTCTTTCTTCGCCGTTCACTGGTGTGCATTGCGAATCGATGGAAAGAACTTTGCCCGGATGCTGACCCCTGTCCTTGGGTCTTCACTGAAGACGAACTCGCTTCTTACGAGCACGAGAAAGAGACTAGAGGCTATGTTAGCACCTTTTTGGCGTATTTTCAAGATAACTGGGGCGTGTCCATGGATGGATCCATCGAAGTTGGGCGGTTTACCGAAGTGCGAGCGGAAATGAAGCTGATGAGGGCACATTTCGTCGGGAGTGCGGATGATGAAGAGGAGAAGGAACTTGCTGAGAAGATTTGGCCGCATGAAGTGTAGAAATGCGTCGATGGGTGGTTAACTACACTGCATCCCACCGTTGTCTTTGAATACCAATGAAGAGCCTTGGTCAATCAATCCCAGCCTAGGTTAGAGGCATTTGGAAAGGACCAGCAAGGAACAGAAGATCTGGTGCAATAGATACGCAATTTTTTAACTTGCGGTGCAGTTATATTTTCAATGAGGAGGCCTGGTGATCTAGCCCAGAACCATTGCAATATTGTCTGTTTCTAAACATTTTGCAGAGGCTTCTAGCCGAACAGCGTACAAGTGATATCAAGGTCTGCACTGCTTCGGCCATATTAGGTCTTCAAAACTTGGGATATCGCCAAGGAGGGCAATCAAACCTCGTTGGCTACAGCTCGTTAACGACGACCTCTTTTCGCTGTGCGTTGGGAAGGCTCTACATTAGACACTGGCTCAGATGTAACGAGTTGTTTATTTACACGCCATATCGTGCTCTAAAATCAAAATCACTGTGTTCGTCCCATCGGCAGTAACTGCTGGGAAACATATTCGTGGGACTAAGGGATTGAATGAGATGTCATGATTTGTGGTGGTGCTTGTGGTAGAAGCTAGGTTTCTATTTTGGTGACAGCTACCAAATGCAGGTAATTAGGGGTTACTGGAATGTTGTTTTGTTTACTCGTGAATACAAAGACTAAATGATTGATTCTAGCACTTATTTATTTTATGGATTTTCTAGGGGAAGGACTTGAGGAGGAGACACTTACATAGACTTCAGATTTGCGTGGCGAAGTGCGATGATGGCCTGGCAAAGGCAAAGGCACAACTACCACGACGGAACAGCCTCACGCTTCATACGATGTTTAATCCTTAGGTTTGGCAATATCCTTAAATGTTCAAAAACAATCTCATTCTTCAACTAATTTTCCACGTGCAATAATATCAAACAATCCATCATGTCGTCTCGGAAGTAAAGGGAGGTTACTGATAGCCCAACAGTGGGATCACACTCTCCGCTCCCCACATTCTCGACCTTTGCGCCATTGCCTGCACCTCGAAACCGTGCATGATATTATTATTTACTTCGCCGACTCTCCCCGAGGATTGCATCAAGGAGCAACTAATTGATTATGAAATTAAATGAAGACGTTCTCCCAGCTTTCATCCACCGCATTCCCAGCGTTAAGCTTAGATGTCCAGCGGCATTCGGCTACGGAATTCCGTGCCAACCACATTCGCTTGCCACAACTGCAACAGAACCCGATCAAATCTCACTTCATCACTATTTTCTCACGTATCCATCCCACTACCCGGCCTCCTACCCCTCCCTCCTCTGGCGATATAAAAGCCTCTCAATGCCAACCTTATCTCAACTCAAGAACAGAATCAAATCATTCTTCAAAATGGATAGCCAACCCAACAAATTCTCCTTCGCCGCACCGCTCGATGGGAAACAACTCGCAGGCAAGCGAGTGCTAATCACAGGCGGCGCATCAGGCGTCGGTGCAAGTTGTGCTCGTTTCTTCGCCTCGCACGGAAGTCATGTCATCATCGCAGATTTGAACGAAGAACTAGGTCGGGTTTTAGTTGCTGAATTGGGAGGGCAATCAGGGAAGTAAGATTCCACCCCATCTCCAATTTCCATCCTCGTACTCGTACTCATCACAAAAATCTCTCTCCCACTTCCCAATAATAAATAACACTCGACACCAGAGTCCACTTCCTACCCGTCGACGTCTCATCCTTCAACAGCCAAAAGTCCATGTTCACAACCGCACTCGATCTCCTCCCCGGCAGAGAAATCGACGTCCTAATCCCCTGCGCTATAATCATGGGCGATTTCTGGGACTACAAGCCCCTCAATCCATCAGCTCTCATAGACAACACAGCCATTGAACCTACCACGAAAACATTCCAAGTCGGTCTCCTAGGGACATATTACTCCTCCCTCCTCTGCGCAAGATACTGCATGGGTCTGCACGCCTCCTCATGCCAACCATCCGGGTTAACGTACGATAAATCTATTATCCTTATTGGGTCGCTGGCGAGTTATGGCTCGTTGCCTGGAAGTCCGGAGTACACTGCTGTGAAATGGGGTGTTAGGGGCTTGTTCCGCTCGCTTAGAGTTGAGCTGTTGAAGACGGGCGTGAGGGTTAATATGTTGGCGCCGACGTTCATCGATACGCCTATGACGGCGAGTATTGTACCCATGTTGAGGAAAGCCGGTGCGTCGTTTGCGAAGGTGGATGATATTGCGGGGGTGGTGGGGAGGTTGGTTATTGAGAGGGGTGTTAATGGTGAGTACTTTTTCCCACTGCCTTTTTATTCTCGCACTTCTGTAATTTACGGTCTTTATTTTTTGAGTTGTCATTGATCTGTGGGAGAACGGGGTTCATTGACTGACTCTGAATCTTGAAGGGAGATCACTGGCGATCATGGCTGAGGACGTCGTGGATCTTGGTGATGATTATGAAGGAAAGAATTCGGGAAATGCGTGGCAAGCGATGACTGAGAACGGGTTGTTGACAGCGCCGCCCCGTTTCGACATCCCCAAAGCTCATATATAGAGATCTGGTGTGCTTTGGCTTGAAAGAATGGACGGCGAAGATTTGCATTTCCGCTAGGGAAGGATGCTGAAGCAGTTCAGGGATATGAGCTTGTGTGATTATGTTCTTGGAGAATGAACAGCAACATGACTGTAATTGAGATGTGTTATAAAAAGTAAATTCAGGTGAATTGACGAGTCAGTTTAGGTTACGCTAGTGGTCCCTGAAGGCCGACCACCAGAAAGCAAAAAGATTGACTGACCGCAGATGAAAGTAAAAGTGAGAGACCCAGAGTATCAAGAGCTACGCAATCAAAGACATCAAGAAATCCCACGCCGCGTAAACTTCAGCGTCAATTCCCCAAATCGCAGTTCCTTTTGTTCGAGAGCTTGCGTCCACTCGCCTACTTCAGCTCTTCCTGCTCAGCAAACTGGGTTTCCTTGCCCTCTGTAGCAACATAGTACGGCGCGGACTGCCAATAAGCGCACTTATCTCGATCCATCAAATCGTCGCCCATAGCATAAGTAAAGTCCGGCTCCGCTTGTCCAGGTTTGCCAAAGTTCATAACTTTCCGGTTCTCCTGGTACATTTCCCACCTGTCTTCCTCTGCTGCATCTAGATCTGGGTATCCTGAGCGGGCAAAGTTGACGATGGACTTTTGGAAGAACTTAGCGAGTGTTTCATCTGCTTCGCCCATCGGGGATGGAGATGGGTAGTAGGTGTACCCGGTGTCGTAGCCGTGGATGGCAGGTAGTGCGTTGAAGGAATATCGGTAGATAGGAGCTGGATTGCGAGCTGTCATTGCAGCTTCTGTAAGATAGTATGAGTTGCATTGTATAGCAATATCCTGGAAACATCTATGTCAATATACGGGTGCAAGGACGGAATGTGGAGGACTTACATCTAGAAAGTCTGAGACCACAGCAATCTTCTTTTGAGCAAGTTCAATCCACCAATTGATGGGATACAACTCAGTGATTTTGGTTTTGACCGATCCGGGAATCCCTGGATATAGTTTGGCACTGTGTTCTCGGAGCTGGGTGTTGGTTCTAATCCATGGCGGGGTAAACAGGAGACCGTCGTAAGCCATGTGTCCTACCATTAACGGGATACCGTCGTGGTTCTTATTGTCTGCTAGAAGATTTCCTGGTAGATCTGTGACGAAGTCTCCATCCACCGTAGGGCCAAAGTTGAAGATGCCGTAGGGCGATTCGAATGTCATCATCTCATTCGCATCTTGCAGAACGCTAGTATTCAACTGTGACAGTTCCTGGAGATCCCTAGCTCCGGTCAAATCCAAATATCGTTGGTAATTGCGGTCATCATGCGTAGGATCTGGCTGAGGAAAAAAACCGGCGCTTTGGATGATTGCTTTGTCGAAGACCGGAGTGTATTCTTTATTTCCCTCGCCAGCAGTAATGTGGTGCAGAATAGAGGAGGCTCCAGCGCTTTGTCCCATTACGGTGATTCTATGAGCAAGTTAGTGACACTTCTTGAAATGAGGGCAGTCAAGTGTGTGACCTAGTAGGGTTTCCTCCGAATTGCTCAATATATCGTTGAACCCATGTCATCGCAAACTTTTGGTCGTGAAGGCCGAGGTTGGGAGTTCCTCCGTCAGCCATGAACTGAGGTCCTCCAAGCCATCCAAGGGCACCCAAGCGGTAGTTCATCGCAACCTTACAAAAGTTAGATCTCAGTATCTCGAACTTCAAGCAATAGACTTACATATATCATATTTCCATAGTCATCTTCACTAGCAGCATCGAATAGTCCAGCTGGGCTGCCATATTGATCTTTCCACCCGAATATGTACCTATCGATACCCCATTAGCAGAAATAACCTCACAAGCCCCAATAACTCGGAGAACATACCCTCCTCCATAAATCCAGACGATCACTGCAGCTACGTCGTGTCAACAGTGTATCATTGAAGGGGCCGGCAAGAGATACCTGGATCAGCATCTTCGTTATTTCTGTTTTCCCAAACGGTCTTCGGAACCATGACATCAAGAGTCAAGCAGTCTTCGTCCACTTTCCTCTTCAGGTTAGCCAGGAGCCGAGTTTTGAAGACGACCCGTAGGTGTACAAACCTCCTTCAATTGGATCAGGCATATCGCCATAATCTTCCGGGTTTATCCTGCTTCTCCACTTGGGATCAAGCAAATCTCCGAAACTTTGGAGGAACTCTTGTGCAAAGGGAACCCAGCCGACCTGAGCCTGCGGACACTTGTGATCAACAGACCCGTTGTTGACTTGTTCGCTTATAGTCTGTGGAGATTCTGGAGGCATGAAGCGAGTTTTATCTGTCGTTGGTGGTTCTGCATATGGGATGTTTCGGAATGCCAAGAACTTGCCATTGTCCTGTCGCGATATCAGCAAACAAGGTCCCGTTACGGGAAAAGATATGAAGGGACATACGACTTGAGCTTCGTGGATCTCGTAACCAAGATCCACCTGATTATCTTTGAGAGCATGGGCATGGGCTCTTGGAGGATAGTCGAAATCTTTGTACTTCAAGTTGGCGAAGTGCTCTTTCCTGGGTTGAGCCTCCGCTGACACACTGCCGAGCAGAGTGACAGCCGAAATGGCAATGAGACCCAACGATTGGGACCTCATCTTGGGAATGGTAATAGAGGTTTAGTGGTAGAGAATGGCATATGACTGTCAATTAAAATCGAGAAAATGGAAACAAAGGATTCATAGAGAGCGTTTCCTGGTCTTATGCCGATGATTCTGCTTGAAGTCAGCTCTTCGGGGAACAGCATCAGGTGCCGTGACACCATGTCGAATGACTGACTGTGAGTATTTTGGTGTTATTAGCTTGGGGTACATCGTTGAATTTGGTCCGATGCTATGTTTTTGGTCACTGCATTTTCGTCTGGCGATCATTTCATTGATTCAGGTGGGGTGACTCCAATGATTCTTTGAACACCATTGTGATCGGCAATCCGATTAGGAGTGGTTGTACAAGTACAGAACGTGCAGTGAGGCACTGTCGCCGATCTGGTTGTTTGGAAGAATTGGAACCTATGTAGAACATTTCGCGATTTTTGGGTGCAGGGCGTGAGGGGATCACTGGGAGTTGGAATAAATCGCAAAAGTCCGAGAAAATCTACATAAACTGAAGTAAGATAAGATTACTAAGTTACCCTCCTATTGATTTCAACCGAGGGACACTGAATAATCAATGAGTCCCTATTGCCGATCTCTTCGAGTCCAGGCCATTTGTGTGACCTGACTGGGCACTTGAAGTAACACTTCGAAATTGCAGAGTGAACATGTACAACATCAATGTTTCAAAACTGAGGGGTAGCTGGGACCTTTTGGGCCGGTCAAAAGTTGTCCTCGACCCAGCGAGCCGATCTTTGGGAATGATACTGAGCGGCAGGTACTTCTCCATGCTTTCTTGACGATCGTCACACCTCGACTGCGAGCTTCTCTCCAACTGCGGGGATGACACAACATGACTCCGTTAGCCAGTTCCAGTCATCAAACATAATCGCGAGCAGCGTCTAATTGAAGCCGTGCGAGCCTCACACTCTCATATGCTAAACATGTTTGCAAGATTCCCACCACAGTAGAAATGATCCCAAACACAACTGTAAAAACAAGAATTACGATTGCAATCCAGAACGTGTACCATTGAAGTGGGTTCCTACGATCTGCCCAAATCTGAGTCCAACCCACGGGAGGGGAGTGGAAAATTTGATGCACTTCCAAGAGCCGATTCCTCCAATGATCAAAGTCGGCCAGATTGTGTGGCCGGGATTCGTTAAATGGACCTTCGAGGTGGAATGTGTGATCATGTTGCAGCATGAAATCTTCGGTGGCTGTGTCGCCGCGAGGAAAGAGCAGGCTTAGAGAAAGTAGAGTTTCTCTCAGCACTGATTCTGGTAGCACTGTTCTATTTGTGTGTCAGACCTGCCACTCCAGATAGGCTTAAAATAACGTACCTCTGTCTACTTTTGAGATGTTTCTCGTTGCCATTGCTCGCAATATTACACAAATGTAGATGATCAAGAAGTATTTGCTTGAAAGGGTATATCCTCAGCAACCTTCTCCTGTTGTCGAATCTCAAGTGATCCGCAAGACACGGTGTCCATTCGATGTCAATCCCGCTCAACCTGTGCATGTTTGCGGCAGTGAACGTATGGTCAAGCTGCAGCGAACCTGCCGTCGTTGTCGCTCGTGGAAAGTTCCGGGAAACAAATTCGGTTAAAGAGCAAGTATCATCCCACTGAATTGTTGGCGTTCTTGGGGTGTGAGTTCTGAAGCATTCCTCCCGCACGTTTATCGTAAGGAAAACCCGCAGCGCAAAATCAATCGACCGATTGAATGCCAGAGTATTCGTATTGCCAAAATGACTCTGCATTAATCCTCGGAGTGCTGGTCGATATAGAACACCGTGTTTCGAGAACATGCGAACGATGAGGAGAATGTGTTCATGGGTTTGCGCAACCATGGTGGATGAGAGCCATCCATCCTTCGATATCCCCAGACGCAGCCTTCTGCATTCGGTCCCGTAATATCTAAAGTATGATCTATAGTGCTCGACACGGTATTCCTGGAAGTTCTTGCTCCATATTTGGGCGATGATGCTTGCTTCTCCGTTAAGACCAGGAGGGTCGCTGAGTTGCGCTTCCAGGGCCATTTCAATTTGGGGGGTTCAGAGCAGCGGCTATGAAGGATACAACAGATACTGCAAGAAACAACTTTCGCTCGAGATTTGGCGTGCAGCCTTTTGAGCCCAGAATGGAATTTGTATATCCTGCGCGGGGCGATATTGCTTTTTTGAGGCTTACGTCTAGGCTTCTGACTGGGGCCAGCTTCAGCTGAACAGCCACAATTGAGCTCTGAAGTAGATGCGCCGTGCAATCTGCCTTGCGATATTTAGTGTTTCCGCCACTGAGTGACTACATGATGCAGATCCATCCAGCACCGGGCTCGAGGAATCATTCACGTTGTGACATTTCACCAACATATCGTATGGATACCTTGACTATCATGGCGACATTGATAGCCGAGCACCGCGAGAGTATCGAGTCCTCTGTGAAGCCCCATGGGGGACTAGGGAGTGTCCCGTCTGCACCAGCAAGCCTTTATCGCCTCCTGAAGAAGCTCGATGGTGCAGCCAATGGGGGTACTTCGACGACACCGGCATTCGACAAGAAGAGAGCGAATCCACTGCGCCGTCTGTTCAAGCGTTCATCTCTAATCACTCCACTCGATAAAGATTCTGTGGCGTTGAAAACAGATTCCCGATCTCTATCGGAGGAGAAGCCGCGTGTCGAGGCTCCGGCTCAACTCCCAGTAGCAGAGCAAAAATCAGAAACAACTGGAGAAGTCACAATACGAAGGTCCATAGATGAATGCAATCCGGAGACCAAGCTTGAACCCTGTTTGGTAGAAACGTCTTCGAAGATTATTACTCTGGATGTCGCACCCAGTATAGAAATTGGAAGGGACTCGATTAAAACTCCACTACTAGAGAAGAGTACTGAACAATCCAAAGACTTGGGGATTCTTCCAGTTATTGCCGAGGCTATTGAGATCGAATCGACGACCGCAGTGGTTGGAGGAAAAACTCGAGAAATCGAACAAGTCTCAGAAATAGCGCAAAATTCTGTCGTTCCACATTCCTATTCCATTATCGCCGTTGACAAGAAGTGGTATGTGTCTCCCGAGATGCCCATTACAGCTGAAAGTTTAGAGTTATGGCAGGGTGGTATCAAAGAGAGACTGGAGGATGCCATTTGCCGTTCAACCAGGGCTACTCATGACAGCGAGGCTGCTCTAGCACTAGAGTTCTACATGGCGGGCACGAGTTGCAAGAACCTCAGGCCATCGATAATTGTTACTTGCTGTAGTAGTAAAAGAAAGAAGGTGTTGAAATCAGATCTTGGCGAGTTGAGATGGCTGAAAGAGTCTGGTCTCCGATATTTTGTTAGAGTGGACAAGTCCTTCGGCCACCGCACGTATGGCTGGGAGGTCAAGAACCCAACCATCGAAGCCAAGATTCAAGTCAACGGTGCGACCGCATGCGGCATTGCCGCTCGTGTGAAGTCGCATTCGCTTCGTCTACCTAGTAGTGAGGAGTGGATACCTTTCACTTTGGGGGGCCTGATTTCTCTGGGACCTCAGCTCTGCTTTTTAACAGCTGGCCATCCATTTCGAGAGCGCTCAGGTGCCCAGCAACACTCTGCGCTATCTGACGACGATACCGAAGCTGAGTCTAGCTCAGACTCATTGTCAGACTCTGACCAAGAATCGTCTCACAGCTCTTGCAGCTCCGTCTTGAAAGGCCGTCTTCAAGGCTGCGATGATGGGAATGTACTCAAGCCAGAGCATGACGAAGGTGTACCATTTACCGCGCTTCCTGATGCCCAGGTGTATGGGCAGCTTCCCCGGCCGCTATCAAAGTACGATATGATGACCAACAAAAACATCGCCCTTTCGTCTGATGACTACTATGAGAATCCTGATTGGGCACTGGTGTATATTCCCGTCGACCAGTCTATTGTCCTGCCAAACACTGTGGCTATTCCTGATCAACCAGCGCCAACAGTTATTGGAGATTGGATACCGAGGAGCGACCTTGTCACTGGAACTGTTTGGGTTGCTGCTGGTAGTGGCTTGCAAAAAGGCACTTTGATGGCCACTCCTGCTTCTGTATTTGCGTGGGGTTCTTTCCGTGATGTTCGCCAAATTCTTCTTGATCGTAAATTAGGTACCTTTCCCAAAAGTCTAGGCCTCAACATACCTGTTTACTGATTGGAATAGCTCGAGGCGATTCTGGCTCATGGGTAGTTCGAGATGGAATGCTGTGCGGGTACATCGTCGCCGGTCGGGACTTCCAACCATGGGCCTACATGGTGCTAATTGAAGACATATTCGCCCACATCAACAGTTTTGATCCAGATTTGTTCGAGGTTTCAATGCCATCGGGGGATCAACTCAATGCTGCTAAAAGCGATCCTCGAGACATTGTCAAGGCTGGAAAGCGAGTGGCCTTCGAGACGGAGTTTGATTTAGCAACGAAGGAGGAGTACGCCCACCACGAGAAAAAGACCGCCCCATCTTCAAGGTTTTCGGGGCAACGAACTCTAGTTGGAAGCACATCTAGTCAAAGTGATGCTGATCCCCCATTCTCTTTCGGCAGTATTGGCAAGAGGATATTTCCATCTCTACTGAAGATCCCTCGACGACGCAGCGGAACTAGGTACGAAGAAGCGTACGAAGAAATGTACGATGTCGTTCCCGATATACCATTTGATAGTGTACACGACGTACCGCAACACGTTGTTGAGTAGATCTGAGATTGGGTGAAGTCCAACGATGTTCATTTGGTCGGGAGAGTCTCCTCAGTAATCTTATCACCACTCAACAAACTCTTCTATCACGTCTCCAGGACCTGGGGGGCCATGAAGAAGTGGTCTGCGGATATAACGCACAGTTCCTTTTCGTTGGATTTGATCAAAATGCACCTCTACCCCAGCAAGCCTCTTGGAATTTGGCAAATCTCCGAACAGAACAGGCTGAGCCATTTCAGCTTCTTCGATCTCGATGAATCGTTTCGCCACCCGCCCAGTTAAAACACTATTCAGCAACCCCTCTTGCCTATCTGTGCTCATCAGCAACTCATGAGCCTTCCACCTCGTGGCGCCATCTCGACACTTCGAAGCGACACCAAACAGGGCGATGATCATTCCGGTGTCCAAGCAGAATATCGGCCGGGGTCTTTCCGTCACGGACTCGACCTCAATGATTTGGGCGCAAAGTTCAACGACGAGTTTGAACTGCGGTAGGAAAACATCGAAGACGCACTCATCCGTTATCATACCTATCCTCCCAACAGCCGTGTTCACACCCATGAAAACCCGATGCATTTTTAGCATGAGAACTCCCCTATCCTTTACCATATTTGGATTCCTTTCTAGGAATGAATCGAAAGCACGACTCCATTGTTTCAGGCGGATGGATGAGAAGCTGTGAATGAGATCGAGTGTGACTCTGACGTCTTTTGGATCGGGTGGACTCTTTTTCCTGAGGGTTGTGTCTAACATTCGTACGCCATGGGTTCGGATATGATCGAGGGCTAGGCATGCTTCATCTGAACTGCTGAATACTACGGGTATATCAGGTCCGTAGCCCGTGGCGGGCATGTCGAATTTGCGGGCAGAAAGAACTCGTGTTCGGTTGTTGACTAGCCCGGATGCTTGGACGTCGAACTCGATGAACACTAAGCTCAGGGTTGAGAGAGGAACATAGGGTCTCTGTGAGATGGATAGAGATGATGCTGGTGGCGATGGCGACAGAGAATCCGAAGAGTTTGGTGAGATTGGCGCGGATAAAGTTTGTGCGATTTCCTCGATTATCTTTACCCCGCCGTTGATATGGGAGAGAGCCATGGAGTACTCCCCTCGAAGATTCTAGGTTTGTTAGTCTCTGACCTCGATCAATTTTAGTGACTTACTAACCTCAAAACAGACGAATAATATACAAGTAATCAGCGCCACATCAGCAGCAGGCTTACCACGCCTTAAGGCGGGGTTCACCAAATACCCCAAGGCTTTCACGTATTGCTGGACAGCGAACTCTGTACTTAGACTGTTTCTACTCGGTCCTAGCAGCGGGCGAGAACTGAGTTCAAAATGCTCATGCAGGGCACCCAACGCGACGGCTGCATGTCGAACGGCAGGTTCATGATACGCTGCTTGAAGCAGCAATCGATTGAGTTGTTTCCAGGCAGGAGATCCAAAGATACTTGAAAGTTGCGGAATGGTGTTCTGATGGAAGAAGCTAAAACTGCGATGCTCCATGTTTGACTTCAATAGATTGAGAGAGGGGGGCGCATCTATGAAAGAGTTTGCCTTGGCTAGATCTTGCGTAGTGGTCGGAGGTGGAGGTGGGGGTCGAGAAGTGGTTGTTGATGAAGGGGCACCTGCATAGAAATACCCATCACATTTGCGCCCAGTCGAGGAGCATCTCTTGCAAGCTGGTTTAGCTTCATCACATTTTACTCGTCGTATCCTATCTTGGTTAACTACTGTCAGGAATTTGAGTTCCAAGGGCCGAGTACTTGCAGGTTTTGCAGCCAGTTGACACTTTTGGCTTGAAGGCTCGGACTCGTCCAGGCCGATGGGGGTCAGATTTGGCCATCCTGATTACAGATAGATGTAGAGCTTGACTTGCGTGATGTTATTTCGCCGATTTTCTGTTCTGTCGTGTCAGTCGACAAGTGGGTTCCTGGTTCGTCTGTGCCACTTTGTGATTCGGCTTGGATGAAAGTCGTTACTTCTTTCAATTCAGACGATACAAATGCGTATTGAGTGAGCGAGAAGCCAGTCGCAGCTGTGCATGTACGAGGAAGGGCGAATCCCTATGGTCGTCTTGAAGAAGGGACGAGAAAATATGTTGTTTTGATGTGGATCGCATTACGCCACCCCCTGGAGAGTGAGGAGCTGAGACTTCATTAGGAATAATACTCCGAGTCAAACGAACCCACCAATGACAAGGAGGGATGTACGAGGGGTGGGGTGTCTTCTTGGCAACTGGCTGTGATCACAATTTTCGCTACCCAATCGGATTTATATACCATTCACTGCAAATGCATAGCAAAATATTTATATAGAATGTCATTCACATCCAGACACTATTGCTTAAAACGGGAAATTGAAAAGTCCGCGAAAGTTGCTGGGTGAGATGATCGATTTAACATCGCATTGTTCGACTTTCAAATCTCCAAAAACAGGCATGGAGCAGTCTGACCTGCAACAAAACCCCATCTCTTGCAGCTCGTATAACGACGAAGGCATTGTGAGGAAAACCAAAAAGATGAGTCAATCATACTATCCAAATGTGCAACAAAGATACTCTGCATCTCATACTGGTTCTCTACTTTGGTTCCGAGATGGTTCGCCGCCCCTCCACCAAGCAGTCAAAAGTAGATATCCCCTTGAGAAAGAGTAGAGAATGCAGGAAGTTTGGGACAATAAATTCGCCAGATCACTTCACTTCTCCTATGGCCTTAAAACATGAAAATGGCGAGGAGGTAGCGTCGGGTCGTCCTATGATCTCTGAAGCTAAAACCGGGCCCGTATTGTCAACGGGAATGAGATAATCGCGATGTAACAGTACGACTTGCAACAAACATTTTTCCAGGTTGATCAGTGGTGTGAATCTGCCATCCAAGTCATTTAGTGTGAAGCGAAGGCCGCTTGGACTGGTAGTAGTGAGTGCTGGCTTGAATTTGGTCCCAGACTTTGAAGTGGATTGAACATTGTCAGCCGAGGAAGCCAGACAGTACGTCCATAGTCAACAAATCTGAAGCACTTCCATTTAAAATTCATCTTTAGCTATTATATCAGGCAAATAAGTAGGGTATATATGTACATCGACGCAAAAATCAGTTACTTCGAGGAACTTGAATTTCCTCTCTTGAACCACGAGCTGTGATTGTCCAGCTTGTTGGTATTCTCGTCCATGACATGCTGCGCATTCTGCACAGTGTCAGTTCGCTGAATTCCCGACGGTTCGGCGGGATCAATCTTCTGCTCTTCGGGATGCGCATCGACGAAGAGATCTTTGATTGTTCCATCACCGGTTGCCGCTTGATAAACCGCAAAGCTCGTCGCGAACTGGTGATGGGCACCAACTTGGATGGCGTCGAGCAGCCGGACGGCGAAATTTTGGCAGTTGTTGCTGATGATGTTGTATGCTGCTCGCTCTTGCCGCATCTTGTAGATGGTCATCACGGCTTGAAGAATGTCAAAATCAGGAGACTTCATGTGACTGTAGCCATTGAGCACCCACCTGCTTGTCTCAGAGCTTCATCTGTGAACCTCGTTTTGCCAACCTCGAAGGTACGCCACTGCTCTCGTTCAAGCTTCTCGTTATTGTATATGACATCGAGATCTTCGTCCATCCACAGCTGATGCACAAAGTCACCAACCAAGACAGCCCAGTGCTGCGTAGGGTCGGGATAGGTGCCAATGTTCTTTGTGATCATCTTCCCCAGACCTGATTGTTCAGCTAGCCATTTACCACCCATACCGGCCACGGGATGCCAGCCTATCTCAACCAAACGAAGCTCTCCATCTAGACGGGCCTCTCCGGGCGGGATAATGTTTGGAACGGCCCCCAGTCCGAGGGAGTGCTGGAGCGCGGTCTTGCCCTTGATCCACTCAGTCTTGCCTTTCTCCTTGCCTATTTCCCATCCTTTGAGAAGTCCTTCCTTGGACTTCACCTTTCCCTTCGACCATTCGCCACTCCTATGGACTATCAAACTTGCTCCAGTGACCTGACTCCAGAGATCGCGAGTACTCACAGGTACGTGCCCAGCCTTGCGCGTTTGCCCTCCTTCTTTGTCTCAGACGCGTCAGATGACTCGGATACCTCGGACATGATGTTCTCGGGTCGCTTATCTCGATGTAAACAAACTCACGGTACCGCAGCCCGGTAGTGGGTAACGACTGAATGGGGATGTTGTTGATCTTGGAGAAGTGCGGGGACAAGGGAGGAGCCAAGAAGTTGGCAGAAAAGCTAATCTCTCGCTTATCTATCAACTAAAGCGGCACGTGCGCGGCTCAACTTCGCCCATGATAAGCAACCTAGACGGGCAGGACTCACACGTTTGAGGCTTCTAGTTGCATAATACAGATCATAGACTACAATATTTACGAGCTTGTACCTGTATGCTCCCAGTGTACAGCTTCGATGTGAAGGTGAAGGGAAAATATACGAGAGGGATGATTTTGTCACACAACTCACTACATCCTTTACTAGTTTATAGGATTTCAACAATTTTTCGCCCATTTTCATTTGCATATTTATTAGGATATTTCAGGGTTTCTTCAGCACAGGGGTTCCTAAGTCACTGGCACTTGAAGAAGATCATTCACCATAGAAGAGATCGGCCTGTGAGATTCAAATTACTGGAGAAAGACAAAACTAGACATCTGAATCTCGTCAGACTGTGGAACAAGTCTAATTAGGGTAGATGCAATGACTTACGAGAATAGGGGGGGTTCATGCCCACTTGTGTGACATAACATGTATTTTCTGTAACACCAAGCGGTCCAAGCCCTTGTCCTGGTGTGCTACTGAACTGCAGAACACGAGTCTGGGCAGACATAGATCGAGCACTTAATGCACTTTGATTTCTGGGCTGTCTGGATCTATTAGTTCTACAGTTGCCAGTATTTTATATCAGGCAACTGTCCACCTGACAGTCATATATCGGGAGTAACTAACGCGTCGGCGAAATGTCCCACTAGAGTACTCGATCTCAGACTTATCATAATCAGTTGTCTTGAAATACAATTATTGTTCTCAGTTGAGTTATTCACTGGGGGAGCTGTGGTTAGCAATAAAGATTTATCCGATATCTCAATTTCCGTGACTCAATGCTTCATATCATTCAATCAACGCAAGCTAAACTAAACTAACCCTGTTCTCCTAAAGCTCGTCGACCTAATTCTGGAAAATTTCGATTTAGGGAATGCAGAAGGCAGCAACCTTATATGATAGAAAACATTTGTCACTGCAGCATTTGGTTGTGTTATACCACGGGCATAGTTCTACCACAAAGGTCAATTCTGTTCTCGTTTGCCACATGAGTCAACTTACGCCCATTTGGAATACAATACGATTCAACGAGAGTGTTGAAAGAAGATTTAGGGTTGGTACTCTGTTCGAGTGAAATCGAGTCACTCTAGTTAGAGGTCAGTGCATTTTATCTGGATTGTATGCTGATGACATGATCTCACTTTGATGCTAACCGCGACCTTGTTTTCAGGGTTTGGGAGAGCGATAGAGGACGAAGTCCCCACAACAGAGAGGACAACAAGAAAAGATGTGACGAACTGCATGATGGAGATAGATAGGATGTGTTTTATTACCAAAAAAAATGTAGAAATTAAATAGATAGCCGTGCTTAGAACAAAAGAAAAATCCAGATGAACGGGGCGGTTTATACTTGAAAAAGAATTGCTGAAGGCTCCTTCCAACCGTGTTGTATACATTTCGATCTCCATCCCGAAGGATCAATCGTGTCACATTCTCTAGTCTGTATACCTTGGCATGCATTTCGGTGTTACCAGCTTGTCTAACAAAGAGAGGAGAGGTTTCTGGGTGCCACATTTAATAGGTATGGATCTAGCGACACCAAGATCCACAGCTGTATTCACTTCATTCTGGGAGATATGAAGAAGATGTACTGTTACAGTATCACAACAACAGGCGAACTTGAGTATCAATTTTCGTGATGAATCACTTCCTCATGATCGACGGTAAGTCCCCACCCCACCATTTGGACCACCATTTACACCAAAAATAGCGATTTTCACTTGATCATATCTTTATGAAATGTTAATAAAAACTTATAAAATTAAAACAATATATTATTTATACATATATATTACTTCAAGTATAATATATAAGTTAGTTCTAATCAGGCAATTCTCTTAGATTTAAAATTTAAAAAACACCATACAAAAGTGACTAAAATTAATTTATAATTAAACGAATATAAATACTTTAAAAAAGGTCGATTGTAACCAATAAGACTACTGATTTAATATTTTCAGTTATTATATAATTTTATTACTAGTTGTTAATATACATTAGAATAGACTTTTTTAGACCCTTGTAAAACAGTTATTTAGAAATTACAATATAACTACTAATAGAATTACTTAGTAATAGAAAAACTATTATAAAGACTTTATCTATTATAATATACATCAATTTCAAGTACTTATAACTATAAAATTAAAAGTTATTTTTAATCACTTTTATATGGTGTTTTTTGAATTTTAAATTAATAAAAATTACCCGACTGAAACTAGCTTAAAGTAAATAAGCGAGGTCACATATATACTATTAGCTTATATTTTTAATTTAGCATACTTCTATTAACGTTTTATAAATATATTATTAAGTGAAAATCGTTGATTTTGGTGTAAATGGGTGGTCCAAATGGTGGGGTGGGGACTTAATACATACATACTTGACCGGTGTAAAGTAAATATTTATTACTAGAAGCTTCTCGATCAAAGTGAGAATCGTAACTAAGAACTATTTTTGGATATCATAAAAATTCATCAAACGTTATTAGCCTCGTATTTGGTAGGATGAAGGATCGACGCAGACACCGAAATCTCAAACAGAGGTAACATCCACCGTTGTCCAGCTCGCCGCGGCGACATCTGTCCCCGACAATTCCAAGATCTTCTGTTTCACAACATAATACACCTTCGGCTCTCCAGCCATACCCACCGCCGCCAGCCCGGTGGTGATCTTCCCATCACCCTCTACGAGTCTTTTGGGAGTCGAGAATCCGCCGTAGTTGGCCGTCACATTTACAGTCCCTCTTGATTGCACGGTCAAGAAACCTGAGTTGTCAACATAGGCGAGTAGCACAACACTCCCGTTACTCTGGTTGATTGTCGTGGCTGTCATCGAGGCACCTTGGGTGATCGTCCCGGGAGTGCCATCGACTGCGTAGAATTCAGGAGACCAAACTGAATTCCTGTATACGCGGCCGTGAATGGCTCCATTGGTTGCCTGCATGGCAAGTCAGTACATTGGTTCTCTTTACAATCCCAACAGCTGTTCGCCAGGTTATTGAAATGCTACGCTGGAGGTAATACTGACCTGACAAAATATCTCCATCACCTCGTTTCCCTCGCTCAACCACCTGACAGCACCAATCCCAGTTCCATCCTGTGCCAACCCTAGAGCTCCAATAGATCCATCCCTCCAATTCTCATCTCGAAAATCATCGATACCAAACTCCCTCAGCTGGGAGGGGCCCTGCTCGGAGGAGGAATCCTCCTGGTAGTACAGCCAAGCACTCGTACCATTCAGCCACGTGACACTCGCTAACTGGCTTTGTTTATGTACCATCTTCTTCTGGGCAGCCAGTGAACTAAGCTTCCATGTCGAGTTCTGTGGCACCCAGTCGATACCGCTCAGCATATTCTTCTCGGTGATGAAGTAGATTGATGGTCCTCCCACCCAGTCCAAGACTGAAACTGGAGAGTCAGGTTTGGGCCGGACGTTCTTGCTAGTGATGCACTGCACCTTGGAGAGCCACGCGTTGTCGGATTTCTTCCTGATGCATAACCTCGGAGGAGAGGACGAAGAGTCGATATACGAGACTGTTGTCTCAGGCGTCGAAGCATCGGCCGAGGAGAAGATTGTTCCCAGATCGACGGCGGTAGCTCCAAGACCAGAGTTAGCCCTTGGAAGGACACTGGATTGTTGAAGGGTACCGGCAGTGACGGTGGAAAGAGAGATATTGATATCGCCTCCACCTTTCGAGGTTTGCCAAAGGACAAGAACGACGACAACGACGGCGAAGAGAATCACTGTCAGCGGTGTAAGGATGAAACACCAGTAGCGATGTTTGGGATCGGCCCAACGCAGATGTCGTCTTTCCCACCACATTTGCCTGACTCGGTATTCAACTTCTGGGTCTGGACGAGGCGGAGGAACTGGAAAGGGACTGGTGCCATGTTCGCTGGCAGACTGTACGATCAGGTCTTCAGTATCACTGGGTGCAGCAGCAACACTGTTATTCTGCGAGACTGTCGTTTGGGCATCGGTGGTGTGTTGTGTGAAAGCGGGAGGACTGTTGACTCTCGAGGGCTCACCACTTTCGTAAGTTTGAACGACAGTATGAGGACCGCTCATGGGACCCGTACGTACGCTACTTTGTCCAGCATTCCTGGGATGAAACCCGTCTGGAAGTATGTCGTCTACGGTACTACCTTGTCGCGGAGTTGCGCTGTGATATATGATTGAGGTGTTTGGGACATCGATGGGTGAGATGTGTGGAGTCGCAACCTCGGCAGCCATCACGACAAGAATAATTCCTTCGCCAGATTAAGAGAATTGAGAATCGAATTATTTACCACCGGAAAGAAGCATGCCAAATTGGTGACAAATGAATATTAAATATTTGAAAATGCGAGTAGCTACCCCGAGCAGCGTCGCTCACTCTCATGTTCCATCGCAAGGCTGGACGACAAGACATGAGATGCCATGTTCAATGTGATGAAAGGAGGCTTAAGCCTCGTAGAACACGGAACTCCATGTGATAAAGAACCAAGGTCTCTGATTCCTCAGCCTTATCAGAAATATGTCTTGGCGGCTGCGAAGTTCAGCTCAGCCCAATGGCAGCTTGTTGGAGGCAAATCGCCCAAGGCTGTGGCGTGTCACACAGATGTGTTGGCATGTTCATCCGGGCGGCACCTGCCTCAAAGCCAATGAAATGAATTGAACATGTCTGGAAACCAAGTTTTTGAAATGGGCAATTGAGAAGATGCATTTCAGCTTTAGCCATTTGGTGGGCTTGGGACTCCTTTGGTGGGGGTGTCCGGGCGCAGCGATTCATCAACGAAACAATATGTTGCAAAGTACGGTGATTAGAGATATTTCAATTCTGGGGAAGTATTAGCGCTATCTTAATTGATAGATATACGAGAAGAGTCAGCAGGAACCCTGATTATAACCCAATTGGGTAGATAAGAGAGTGATGCCAAATGCATTCATTGGCTTAGATGCCCGGTGAGGATACGAGGTATAAGCCGAGTTTCCATTTCTTCGAACATATTGGGTCGATTGGGTCCGTGAAACTATGATATATATATATATGGCCTTGACAGTACTAACAGCGAATGGAAGGTAAAATTTAGTGATATATCGGTGACTTAGCTTTCCGAATGAGAGTCTGTATTGTCTGCTTAATTGCAAGGTGGGGCAACCGAGAGATACTGAGCTGCTTTTCCGTAGTCATTAGAAGTGCCACGATTATATCTATCGATAGCTGATATTCAGCCTTGATTTCCAACGACTTCTGGATACTTTTTTTTTGTATTTCACTTGAATGCTGAAGAATATTGTGGGGGCGAGTTGTGTACAACTTTAAATCAAATGCTCCAATCCAAGTTTTGAAGGGCATAGTCCTACGAAATGAACCTTGCCATCGAAAGTTTTACGAATATAACGTGTCATTTTAGGACCTAACGCAACTTGAATGGATGTCAGCATTGACGGGGTTTGTTTTCGGCCATTGCATTCCTAAGAATCCCTTGTATACTGTATCGAATGAATAGTAAGGCCAATATCGAACTACACCGCCTAACCCTGGTCTTGGTCATAATAAGCTTTACGGCGTTCCGGCAACAAGGTACCGGTACTTTTGCAACCCCAGGGTTTCGTATTTGGTAACTCTACTAACGAAACTAAATCTCACTCGAAGATGTAATTAATTAATTGGAATGAAAAGCAGAGTTGATGCGGTGTGCCAGGCAATATGAGACTTGAGATGAAAACTCAATAAATTGAATTTCGATTCGGATTCGGATTCGCATTAATTAGATAAGATGAAAGAGCCGAGATCGAGCGCGCGATGAAGTGTAATTCCTTTTTAAAACCTTTAGACTGTCTCACTACAATAGCGCTATCACCCTCAGTTTGAATATCGAACTAATCTTTTTGCGAGTCGGAACGGAAGTCTCGACAGCTCTTTGACTGGTTAGGTACCGTCACCAGACTGGGAAGCACGAGCCAAGAGCCGCTTTGCAAAAAAAAAAAAAAAAAGGCCAAGGTCTTTGTAGTTCTAGTGACTTTCCAGGACTTGAAGTATCATTTTGTATTGGAGAAGTGTCCTCAATGGACTACTCACCCCAGTTCCAGTTTTCACAAGGTTTAATATCCCAACATATGGGGGAGATAGGATAGGCGGGTGTATCAGAGTCCGAAAGCGGCTTGTTTAATCCAAAAACCCGAGGGATTTAATATTTTGTATTGAAAGTGGGGAAACTTGGCAGGTATATGAAGCTACTAAAAAAACTTGTTGAAACCTACTGTTATGTTATGTTTTGTGAGAATTCAAAAATGTCGTTTGAAGCCTCTATCCACTAAGGCAAACACTTCTTACCTGTACCTCTGCTCTGTTTGTGAAATTGAACTATACTTGAGTAAGATTATAAGGACGTTTGGGGGGGGAAACCTATTCTTTACAAACTCGCTATAAACGAGTTCGGTCTCGTAAGAAAGCGAGCACGAGGAAACCTTCAAAGATGATTTGAAAGTGTCGACTGTAAATCCCGAAAGGGGCCCTTCTCCTTTCCACTCAGCAGTTGTATGCAAAGCTCTAAAGCTTCACCTCGAATTCGGAAATGAGTTCATAACTTAGAAAACTTAAGTTTGGCGGTCAAGCGAGTGATTACGGTGCGTCATCCTTGGAATAGGGAAAATTTAAGCAAAGTTTCCCACTCGTCGGAAGGTCAGAGAAAGTTCCCGATAAATAGCTCTCAAGGTTTCCGCGGAAGCTACAGAAAATTGAAGGATGACATTATGGAAAGTACCGTTAATGCATCTTTTCAAAACCTAATAATAGGGAGCGGAGATCTTGGATTGCTATATAAGCGGTCTTCACCTGCTGTTGAACTCGAATCATTTCATCATCGACTCAGTACTTCAACAGACATCTCCAATCTATATCAATTCATTCTCAAAAATTCAAAATGGTTTCCTTCGGCAAAATCACCATCCTCTTTGCACTCATCGCTCCTGTCGTTATGGCAGCCAAGGGGAATGGAGGTACTGCCCACCCATACATATGCAACTCGTGTGAGAGGTCACTAATAAGATTACCTGGTGTAGGAGAATGTAGGCTGCAAACAGATTGCTACGAATGCGATCCTGGTTCCAAGCGCCAGCTTGCTTGTTACCGTAAGCTTCGACTTCTACCCCTTCGGTATAGGCCAGTGCTAACATGCGGCTACAGAGGACAGTACCTCGACTACCGGGTACCGATGTGGGTTGACGGGCGACAAGGGCCTCTGTACTCCCTGATTCTAAGCTGTATGCTGCAGGCCGCAATCGAGCCATGATTTGATTGCCCATATCGCTTTGTTCTTAGGATTACTTGTATTCAATCTCACTCATTTTTCAGTCTCTCCGAGACTGCTAATATTGTCTTAGACTAATTTGTGATTGCAATGTGGATATCCAAAATCAAACCTGAAATTCGGCCTTTATAAGGAGGATAGCTATTATTTAAGTATCGCCGATTGAGAAGCCTCTCAAATGGGACCAGGCAGCATTCACAGATCTTACGGCTGTGATTTAGAGAGCTGAAGCGAGCCCCTATCAACAGCTCCGAGAGCTTTCCAGGGTTAAACGAATAAAAACCAGAGACTCATCGGACGGCCAAAGATGTGCACGAGGGCCAAATTTACGAAATATTGAATGTGAAGCCGGTCGAGATGTGCTGTAGAGATTGTTGTGGAGATGGTGGGAAGGGCGTGAGATTGGGTGGGGGAGGGTGATAAAACTTCCGTCTGACCGAGCGACATGAGGGGCGATAATGATTGGGAGGAATGTTTGATCTTGGGATGAGATGAGGACGGTGATTATCGTGGATAAAAGTCGTTGAGTTTGGAGGGATGGGAAACCTGACCGCGTGAGCACTTGAGGCACATTGTGAGAAAGTTACCCCGCTGAACCTACTTGGACACATCGTGTCAAGCAAGTCGAGGCTAGTGAGATCACATGTGCACTAGATTACGCATGTTGAAACATTCTAATTCGTCACTTGATATCAAGACGGCCAAAAACAATGAGTTAGTTGAAACTTCGGGAACAGAAGTGGCAGTTATTTACGTAGGTCAAGGTGGCGGACTAGACGAGGCACAGCGAATAGTGTCCCTACATAAAGTCAGCGACTTTATATAGAGATAAATCCGCATCCTAAACTGCTCAATCAGCATCAAATATTCCATGTGCATTCACAATCTTCGAATCCAAGCCAAGAAAATATAATTAGTCTTCACCGAACTCAATAATGCCAAGCTCCCCTCCCCCTCCAGCCTCAAATTCCAACGACCCCCTCCCTCCGGGCTGGGTCCGTGGCACCACCTCCACAAATCAACAATTCTGGTATCACACCGAAACAAACATAAAGACATACTACGACCCTCGCCAACCGAATCCTCACCGTGATGGTTTCGCCCCTATTCCTGTTGAAGGAGCACCGTTGCCGGATGGTTGGGAAGTTGTAGGAAGAGAGGTGGATGGCAGGAAGGATGTTGTGTTTCTTGATCATAATACACATACGAGTTCTGTTGTTGATCGAAGAGGTTGAGGTTGGTTCCACGGTGGGAAAGAAGCAGCTTGATGCTCGTTTTGTATAGAAAATCAAATGGGGAATATTTTGCTGGGAGAGAAGCCTTGTGTTGATTTGTAATATAGACTATGATTACAGAGCCTCGCCACTGTACGCGCGGCCTGTGGGGCCGCGTACAGGCACTCGAAGTCTATATATACAGCATACCTAGCACTGTAGAATAGCAAGACAGTTTAATATCAATCACTAGAAACCAACACCTTGGGCTGGCTGGTGCCAATGGAGGTATCAACCATCCACAAAAATATATATTCAAAGTTATTTCTAACCTTTCTTCCTACCTCACTAAAGAAACCGCGAAAGAGTCAAGTAAAAAGAGCAAAAAAGAAATATCATTCAAAGAGGGCCGAATTGGGGCTGTGAAAATAATTAGATGTTGATCAAACGGAAGAAGAGATATCAGGAAGCGACTTACATTGAACCCAAGACCACGTACAAGCGTTGATATTACCCAAAGCACGTATTCTACCACTGAACTATCCGGCCAGGTGACTTGAGGGCAAATCCTTATTTAGTTCCAGGTTTCTGATGAGGATTTGTGTGAAAAACTTTTCACTGATCCCGTGATTTGTGGGCTCTGAAGTGGAGTTGATGCTGCACCCGGAGGAGATCTTTTGTGGTCCGGAAGGAACCAGAACAAAAAATAAAGAATGGTAATCGAGCAGATCATACGTAGCAAGTCATTTCGAGCAAATACGTAACACTAATAAATAGGAATTGATGGACCTTTTACAAAATGCATGAACGCCAAAACCACCCGGACTCTGCAATATAACAACTAATAAATGAAACAATACATGGCAACAAGTTTCTTACATCTCAACCCCTTTCATCTGTAATCAGTTCTGTGAGGTAATCCGCTCAACTAATTTCTCAGCTGCCTTTGCTTTCCAAGCCAATTTCAGATGCTCTTCTGTCTCATTAGCTGGTACCTTCCAGAGCCGAAGATATGCTTCGCTCCAACGTCGGCGATACAGCTCACGCAGTTCCCCCGCGTGCTCACCAACCGCCAAGGAATACATACTCACGCCATTTCCATCACTTGTAGTGTATAAGCTGAAGTCTTGCATTATGATGACCAGAAATGCCTCACTGGAAAAGCACAAGCCAATATGTAGAGCCGTTGCGCCATTGATGCCAGGTTTCTGAGGGTCTGCACCTCTTTTCACCATTTCCTTGGCGGTCTGGCTCATAAAGCCGTTGAATATCAACAGAGAGTGTAGAGCGGTTGAGCCACTTCGGTCGACGGCGTCCAGGTTGCTGATGTAGGACTTTATTTTGTGGAAGATGCGCCAGGCATTACTGTCTTGCGAGCCCTTTGACTTATTCGTTGTTTTGTCGTCCGCATTGGAACCCAAAAAAGCATGCAAAGGTGTTTCTATCCGATAAAGTCAGTACACCAACATTAAACTCGGAATTGACAGTAAATTCTAGGCTTCACCTACCACCGTTGCAGTCCTTCTGATTCAACAAACGTCTCAGGTCATCTTGTGATTGGAGTTTGAGTCTGTTGATAAGCATCTCAAAGCAGCGCTTGTTTGCAACTCGCGCGGAAAGATGCAACAGGTTTTTCTCGTCATATTGCGCGGAGTTCAAGGATGCCCTGGCATTGAGGAGCATTCTGAGCACTCGGGAATTATGCCTCAGAGCTGCGTAGTGGATAGGTGTCCTACCTAGTGCGTCCGGAAAGTCGAGAACCTTTGCTCTAGAGTTTCCTAATCGACCGAGAATCATTTTAACTGCATGCCACCTGTCAAGATCAACAGCCAGCGAGAGTACGCTTTGCCGACTTTTCGATACTAGCAAGAGATCTGCCTTGCAATGTTCAATCAGGAACTCCGCAAAAGTGACCTGGGGTTAGGGTTATGACGTTCGAATGCTGCTTGAACTGGAGTTTTCCAGCATACGAACCCCCTCGAGGAACCGAATCCACATCTACGTTATGCTTCTGGACCAGCTCTCTGATAACGTCTCCATTCCCGAAGACAGCTACCTCATGAAGAGTATCCTCTTCAATGTTGTTTTCCATATCTCCAAATCCTTTTCTGAATTCTTCGAACTTTTTCTCTTGTGCTGTCGTCAGTGTTCCCCATTTACCATTGGTGAATACTGTGTCCGGGGAAGCGTATGAGGCGCCCAGAATGTCGTTCACAAACACGGCTCGTAGTATGAGCTTGCAATCCTCAGGATCTACTGCAGAAAAGTACTTTTCAAACCCGGTGTTCAGCCTCGACCTGATCTCCTGGGGACGGAAGTCGAATTCGAATACTTTGAAAGTATGATCAGAAGTCAAGCTTTCTACAATCCAGGTGACTTCTGTCCGTGCGTCTACCTCTATGACAACCTCGTCTCTCATACAAGAATAGAGGTAGTTGATCTTCGCACCACTGTGGCCCAAGAGAGCGGCTTTGAGACAAAATCCACGAGCCAATTTGAGATCTCTGTTAACCTCTCGGGTATGGTATTGCGACAAAGACCAGGCAGAAGCCGCCTGGTCTTCGCGTTGTGAATCCGGATCTCGAAGAACTGCCTGGTGATGCTCTCTCAACTTTTGAATCACATCCGGTGGCGAGTCAACTTCAAGCCAGTCGTCCGCCTAGAGTGATTTCTTAGATACATTGTTCCAAGTGGGGGCCAAAATTCTCGTCCTACCTTCTCGGGAGCGTCATCAGACTTCAAGGACTTTTGGACATTCATTCTGATGCTCTTCTCCATCATGTCCATCTGAGTCATTTTTGCTCTCAATTCTTCCACTTCCGCTTTCATGCAAGGCACAGAATCACCTTTTTCGACGAGTTTTTCCCCATTCCAAACGACAGTTATCTTATCCATTAACCTGCTCCGTTCCCTGGTTGTTGTGAGTGACCCAGCCGAGATTTGTCGGTAGCGAGAAATATAACGAAGGTTTAAACTCACCTGAGCTTCTGCCCTGGGTATATCACGAACTTCCGATTTGCAGGCATGGGATGCAGCATTGTTCCGGTGATTTCACATATAGCGAGTTCACACTCAGCATCATCGTCATCTTCCATGATTCCGCCTTCTTTGAACATCCAAGACGTCTAAAGATGTCAGCATCTAGCCTTGATACTCATAGCGAGACTTACATCCATCGGATTATCTTTGATCTTCTCAATCAGAAAGCCAGAAACCTTTGCACGAAGAATTCTCTGCTGGTTCTCATCACTGACATCTCTTTCGTCGCCAATGTCTTTGAATGGCCGCTCGTAATACAAGACATTCCAAAAGACCAGACCTAGGGAAAAGATATCACGACTTCCTCCGATAGATTCAGGTGCCTTTTTCAAGTGTCGGCTACACTCTGGTGCATTCCAGTAATCAGTTCCTCCACTGCTCTTTTTTTCCTTCGATGTATGAGAAAATGCGAAATCTGATAACTTCGGAACTAGATCTAATCCTGTTATGCCTGAAAATATCAAGATATTGGCCGGCTTTATATCTCCATGAATAATGGAGAGGTTCTGGATAAATTGGGATGTGAGCCGAAAAGAGCACCCAAGGTAGACTGAAACGGGTGGGAATGCCTTACATGAATTGCGAAAAGTCCGTCCGTGATGCCTGCGAGAATTTCCGCCTTTTCTGTTCCTTTCAGAACTCTCTTGTCTAAAACGTCGTCGAGTGTGGGATGCAGGTCCATGGCTTTCTCGACTACGACAGCGGGTAGGTCCTTTTCGGCCCATGTAACGCCCAAGATTTGAACCTGAGAATGATGAGTTATTAGCCATAGCATTATTCGGTCAAGTACGCACTATGTTTGGGTGATTTCCCAGCGCTCCGTGACACAATGCTCGTAGCTCCAGAGTGAATGATTCCAGAAGCCGCTTCTCATTCTCAGGTCGAGCACTCTTGTCATTTGCTGTAGCCGGAAATTTAAACTTCAGCTGTTTGATAGCTACAGCTTGTTTCTTCAGAACCCAATATCTTTCCATTAATGTCATGGTAGCTCCACTTCCAAGAACTTTGTAGGTTTCGTCTTGACGAAACTCAGTTGGCGGGATGATAGTTACATTGGAATTGATCACGAATTGAAGCATTGATGGCCAAGCGAGTATTGATTCGCGGTCCGTTGCAGAACAAAGTCCTCGTAAATCGGAAGATTCTAGTTAGTAGACGTCATCGCTTCCAGAGTAATACGTGGAGCCGGAGGACGACATTTCGAAGGGGGCCGCTTCCTTGAGATGTGAGTCGTATGGTCAATATCCAACGCGTTGCTCAGGTTAAGGCAACATAAAATCTTGACGACACTGCATGCTGCATGGTTAAAATGATCATATGTCGAAGCAACATCCGCTGAAATATGAACAGTTGTGTTGAGCTGAGGTGGTGACAGTAACCGGGCGTTCCTAGGTTTCAGCTGACTTCATCAAGTTAGTTTGTGGCTGCCAGGGGTCAAGCCACCCGAACTGTGATTTGTTGCGCACTCTTGTCAAGCACTCTTTCTTTATTGGTTCGAGATGAGTCTCGGCCACCTCAGGTCCTCCAGCAGACGGGACTCTAAAGACCTCACAGTTTCCGAGAAGTAATCATTCAACACTCTACGTCGGCAACAGTAATTATATCACAGCGGCATAATAAAAATGGACCCTCTGGGCAGTTTGGTCAACGCAATCACTCTAGTTGACTACATACACACTACGATCGTTACTCTAGTCGAAGCAGAAGTTGGTGAGAAGGTCCTAGCCGCCCAGATCAGAGTCAGTGCAGTTACTCTGAGCAGATTCGTGACCGCATTTTCGAAGGGACTCGAAGCTGGATTGAGCTCAGATGAGTGCGCCACTCTCGTGGATGTCTGTGATCTCCTGCGTCCAGATCTAGAGCAGATGAAGACCACCATCGCTAAGATCCACTCAAAATCATCACATACACAGAAGCTTCTCGGACGGCTGGCATGGCTTGGCTATAGGAAGAGGGCGATTGAATCTCTGGCAGGGCAGACTCGAGACTGGTCTACGTTGTTTCACCAGCTCATCGGATCTTTGCCTCGTGAGACCCAAGATCGACTTTTGGGCAATGGAGAAGTAGAGCATATTGGGAAGGGCTCAAGAGATCGGATGAGAAGCTTGTCTGCATTGTTTTCAAAGCTGGCAGCATCAGCAAACCCGTCCAGTATTGAAACTCTACAGCAAGAAGCTGAGGAAGTCGAGATCTTAGAGACGGCCGGTAACCTTCGTTCCGCCCGTTACAAAAAGGAATCTATCCTCTTCGAATACAAATCCTACGGTCATGGTCAAGACGCTCAGAAAATCGAATACATGAAGGAACAGATCGGTCGATTGAAGAACTTCCTGAGTTTGTCTGACCCGATGACTACCGGTATTCTGAAGAGCGTTAGCTACATCCATCAGCCTGAAATGTATCGCTTTGGGGTTCTGTTTAGCATACCTCGTCAGTACGAGTTCCCGATCTCAACCACAGGGACCACCGCTCTTCCTCATCGCCCGGAAACGCTCCATTCCATTATTAGCCGAGGAACGCCTGTCCCATTCAACCCAGAGAAAAAGTCATTCTCTCCCAAGTGCTCGTTGGATTCACGGTTTGCGGTCGCCCATATGATCGCAAAGTCGGTTTTCTGTCTCCACAGCTACGACTGGGTCCACGAATCTCTACGAAGCGAAAATATCCTCATGCTATCCGAGAAGATGAAGCCAATCTCTTCTGCATCGTCGAGCTATCTGGGACGCCCATTTATCATCGGGTTTGATGCCTCTAGATCAACGGATGGAATATTCTCTATCGGCCAAGAGACAGTTGCAACCGAGCGCGAGAGATTTGCCCAGGAAATCTACTCTCATCCTGACCGGCAAGGAAGTCAAGCGCTTGGTCGTATCAGGTACCAGATGTGTCATGATAAATACAGCATTGGCGTGATTCTCCTTAAAATTGGACTTTGGATGCCGCTGGAGAAGGACAAATCTATGAGGGAGATACGGGATAAAACGTCAGCTACGCCGTATGAGAAGGTAATTGCGGTCCGCAAAGCACTGATCAGGTTGGCTCAAGAAAAGTTGTCGATTACCATGGGCCGGAGTTACACTAAGGTGGTCTTGGAATGTCTACGCACAAAGTCGGAGGACAACTACGTTTTGAATGATTTCATGAATGATGTCGTAGGTAGCTTGTGGGAGATGTCTACAGCACTCTCATAAGGCTAGGGGGTCAACGATGGCTGTCAAACTGTATGTCCTGTTCCTTTGTTCGTAACCTCACCGAACTCTGCGCTCTCAGTCACGTTCTTAACATCTCTTATTCCTGGTTTCTCGGTAAAACCCAGGAATACAAACCACCATCCCCGTCTGTTTGTGGCGACTCCGGGACACCTGTGCCACTGATTGCGGTCCTACCTTTCTTCGCTTGCAGTAATCCTGGTACATTCTTCTGTTGTTCCTTCCACCCTCCTTCAGAAAGTTCTGCGTTTAGCCTCTGTTGTTGAGTAGAGTGTGAGAGTTGTGCAGAGTTAATATCTGTAGCGAGAGTCAGTCAATACATAAAATGGAGCATCTAACTTCACGATAACACAAATCAGACACACCAATGCGACTAAATCGCACCTACCATGATGGAGAAGGCCATCAAATGCATTCCTGGCCTGCTAAGCTCCTCCTTCGTGCATCGAAGAAAGAGACATTGTGGTGACAGCCTAATATTTGCCAGTAGTCGGTGACCAGGTTTGTGCATACGCAATATGGATACACGATTCCTTGTGGTTGGCTGAACAAATACCGGTAGTGGTAATTGAAAAGAGCATTTAAGGCAAACTTTCGAACAATCAAGTAATACTGATAAATAGGAATTGATAGATCTTTATAAAACACGACGACGCCAAAACCACGCCAACTCCAATACACGACAACGAATAAATGAAAACAAAAATGGCAACAAGTTTCTTACACCTCAACACTCATCCTCTCATCCTCTTCTCCTTCCTCTAAGAAACCTAACCCACTATCGTACCGACGCCTCTTCTTCCCACTCTTTCCCGTGCTAGACCTTCTCGCCAGCCCAGCATCAAACATACCACCTTTCCTCACAACGGCCTCGCTCGCTGTAGCCTGCGGCGTACTCAATGTTGCTCCAACAGAACTGGATCTGCGTTGCACAGTAGCACCAGCCACCTCCTCGAAGTCAACAAAACCCCTCCCCATCTCCTCCGCCCGTCCAAGCTGCCTCAGCATATCCCTGACCACAAACCGACCCCGTTCAGCCCTCTCACTGACCTCCTTATTCTCCTTTCTCAAAGATAGAATAGTAGCATGCGCGCTCTTCAAGGCCTCGTTGACCCTCTCAATCTCATCTCTCAGTTCCGAAACCCTCGCATCGCGGAGAGCGAGAGCTGATCCATGAGCATGTTCGCGGTCCTGAAAACTCGCCTTCAAAGCAGCGATCGTAGCATCCCTCTCTTCAACATCCGCAGAAGTAGACGTCGATAGATTGGCGATTTGGGCCATCGCCGCATCGCGCTCGGCGGTCATGGCGGCATGCGTGGTCGTCAGAGAAGCCAGTTGAGCCCGGACATCTGAAGCAGCTTCCAACGCAGCATTAAGTCTCCTCTCCAGTTCAGGCAACAGCATCTCATTTCCCTCATTAACCGTCTTCGTGACATCATGCTGCGCGACCTCGTTGTTGAGTCGAGCTTGAAACTCATCCATCTCGCTTCTCAAACCATGCTCTTTCTCCCTCCCCTCTTCCTCGACGCGAGAGATCAGGGATTCGAGACTAGATACTTCAGTTCTATATCCTTCCAACGCAGCGCGTAGTCTCTTGCTATCGGTTTCCTTCTCCCTAACCTCCTCGCGGAGAGAACCGACTACATTACTGGCGAGGAAGAGATCATTTTTCATGCTCTCCATGACACTCACGCGGTCATTGAGTTGTTGTCTCAACAACACTTCTTGCTCGTGATATTGATCGATACTCTCATCTCTATCCTTGACTTTCTCAAGCAGTACTCTAATCCGACTCACTAACAAGCTGAGCAGTTTCTCGTTCTCAAATCCCTCCGCTACTTCGCCGGGAGTGAGGTACTCAAGATCGAGCCTTGCTTGGCGGAATTGTTTTCTGATGCTCTCGAGCGCTTCGTCGGGACTTGTGGCTGCGAAGCCGAGGTTGGTGATCTCGTTTGAGAGAGCGGAGAATGCGGTGCTGTGCTCTAAGGCGTGTGATTGCGTGAGTGCGAGTTGTGTCAGGACTGTGTCGAGTGCCGAGTCGAGGGTGCTGTGGTCGTGCGATTCGTTCACTGGGATGAACTCGAATAACTTCTCGGCGAGACGTGTGGCGTTATCTTCGTTGAACGCGACGGCGGAAGTGAGTTTTGTGATCTCGGCTTGCAGAGACTGGAGTTGGGATTTCAATTCCTCGTTCTCGGGATCTGATATGGGCAGACTGGCTTGGATGCCTGCACTCATGGAACACACGGATTTGCAGGGCGTGTTGGGCATGGTTGATGGCGGTGATGGGAAGGAAGTGTTGAGACGCGTCGGTGTAGTCATTAACTCGTCATTCCCTGTCATATCCTCAAAGTCTTCGTCGTAATTCGTGATCATCATATTATCATCGTCATCATAATTGTACGGATCCCTCGCGACCAAAGTCCAGTTGCTAGGGTCATCAATCGTGTCCGAATCCGACTCTCTCCGGTTGAGTTCTTCCTTGAGATATCGGATTTCCTGCTCCAGTTCCTGGACTTTGGTGCTCAGCGTTGTGTTTGTCGTTATTGATCCACCGGATTCCCCTTCGATTTGGCTGGCAATATCTTGTTCGTCCCTCATGCCTTGGACTTCCAGATCTTTGAGCGCCAATTCGTTCTTCAACCTCTCGACCTCGGATTTCCTCCCTCTAGCTTCCGCTCTTTTATCGAACTCAATGATATTTATCTCCTCACTCAATCCATTCCGTTTAATCCGCCTCTTGATCCTGCCATCCAGCACCTGCCTCAGCGGCGCGAATTGTAATGTCCCAGATGCAGGTTCGACATCGTACCCCGCCCTATTCCACAACCTCGCAGGCGTGGATTGTCGACGTTTGGATTCCGGTGTAGAGAGTGACGTGCGTCGTATGAAAGGAGTGAGGCCTGAAGAGGCATAATCGGATTCGATGGCTGGCCCAGGGTCCGAGAAGCGGACTTTCTTCTTCGTGCGTTTTGGTGTTTCCGGCGGTGTCGCGATGCCGTGAGGATGCGATACTGCGGAATGAGAATTGTTTCGTGAATGCTGCGAGGTTGGTCCTACGCTGCTGCGGCGCTGGCGGCGGACAGCTAGAGGTCTGTCGTCGTCAACGATTATTGTTGAGTCGTTGTCGAGGTCGGCCATTGTGGAATACGAGATGGCGGGGTAATTTCCGTATTTGTTTGTTGACAATTGGAAATAAACCGTTCTCCCAACACCCGTTGGTAGAAGTATTGAAGGTTGAAAGTCAGAAATACAAGAAGATGAGAAAGGAAAACAAAGATGTCCTAGAAGCGCGTCTGGAGCTGGTTCCTTGCAGGCCAGAATAGAGACCAAAGTAAACATGGATCGCACCGTTGTTTTGTTTACTTCCTTTCCTGTTTGGGCCTACGCGACCGCTATGGTGGCCAGGGGTCGCCACAGAACTTGGTTGACGCGAGGAAATGGTTGGCTCGGACACAACGCGAAGAATCGTGTTGACTCATGGTGGAGCGCGATAGTCCTTTGCTGTGGAAATATCTCATGGATTTCTGCGTCAAGGTAATTACTCCGGATCGTTTTGTAGCCGCCATGCATTCGAGGTCAGAGCGATTGACGCGTTTGCTTGTGCCTCGGCAGTTCAAGTTCTGTTGTTCGGGACAAGTGGAGTCCTTTGCTTTTGCCCCGAGACTACATTTATGAAGCTACTCAGAAACCCATACTTTAATATCCCGTATCCTTGGAGATTCAACTTGCATTCCAAGATTCTTTGAGGTTCTTTGCACGACCATAAACTCTATATCATTGAGATTCGTTGCCTGAAGCCAGGATATGCAGGTATCCCAAATCGTTCACCGAGTGCCCCGCAGGCGTCAGCCAGAGAATGAAGTACGCGACGCGATGCCATCAGTCATTTTTCTTCAATATGTTCCTTTAATCTCAGGCTTGTACATTCATAATTTGGGTGTGTCAAGCGACTTATCTCTATTCCCATCTTCCGTCATTCTTCAAAATGAATATTCCTTCTCAGTATGATCGTCAGTCGCTCTCTGCAATTCAATCAATCAATGAGGACTTCGAACCTCCGCCAACTTCCCGAGATCTCGATCATCTGCAATACCACATCTCTCTGCAAGAAATTGGGAAGCAATTGCAACATGCTGCCAATGCAGCTTATCCGCACGGTCAGCGATCTCGATACTCCAATGTGTATGTCTTGCTGTTGTGTTGGGAGGATGAAGATCCGCAGCTTCCTGTGTCTATTGAAGTCAATGAGCTCCAGAATACGTTTGAGATTATGTATGACTTTGACGTTGAAGTCTGGAAAATCCCGTCCCAGAGCAGCCATAACAAATTGAATCGGAAAGTTCTCGACTTCGTCGCGTTAGGTGGGGATTCTAAGGATGATTTGAAAATTGTGTATTACGGTGGACATGGGATGCTCGCTCATAACAGGCAAGCATCTTGGGCAAGGTAATTGTTCCCATATTTGTCAATCATTTGGCTGTTTACTTTGCTAGTCGTCCTAATCCAAAGGATCCAAGCTACCGGACCGTGAAGTGGAATGGAATTCAGCATGCCCTTGAGGAAGCAGTGTCAGATGTTCTCCTGCTTCTCGATTGTTGTGCATCTGGAACAGCAAATACAGACGAAGGCCATGGAGTGACGGAACTCATCGCAGCTTGCGGCTTCAACACGAGTGCCAACCCAGTTGGCCCGGATTCCTTCACTCGAGCTCTAATCACTGAACTTGGTCTGCTGAGAAGAACTTCCTCCTTTACTGTTGGCACACTTTACAATAGGATCCTTTGTCGAGCACAAAACTGGATGCCAACTGGACGGGAAGTCCAGAAGCCACCTCTACACGTCGTCTTGACACAGGACTCACAACTTCCCAGGGGTATCCAACTTTGCCCGAGAACGCAGAAGAAGACGCCAAAGCAGTCCCCAAGGAAACCTCGAGCACCAGCGCCGCCTTCTCCAGCACGGCGGATTCCTCCATCTCGAGTCACAAAACGTCGACAACCGGCCTACAGTGATCGAGCGCCCATTCGACGATCAGAGCGCTTCAGCACATCCACTTCCTCTCTAGATTCCACTGATAGCGGTCCATCATCCCTGCAGTCTGTCGAATCCTCTCTTTCGAGCGTAAGCTCGGATGAGGAGATGTATCCCAGGATCGCTATCACGATTCGACTTCAAGAGACTCTCGCAAGTTCAGACTTCTCTGTTGACATCTTCTCTGAATGGATTCGTATGATGCCCGTTTTGGCCGAGAGCGTCAAGGTAGAAGCTGGCTTTGCTAGCTTCTCGACACTCTTGATTGTTTCTTTACCCGTTGCTATGTGGTGTTACCTACCGAACAATCCTGCGATATCAATAGCTGGGATCATTAGATCATCGAATCTACTCCCTGATCTCATTCCAAATTTGGTATCAACGAGCTCAGGTACAACGTCGAAGAATTCAGAAGCTAAACCGACACCTTCAAGTCTTGACTGGGGAGATGACACGAAAGCGTTCGTAGGTCTATATAAATTCAATGTTTCCGATCAAGGCGAGCCATACTTCGAGCTTTTCCCCGGCATCAATCCGTCATCACGACTTCCAGCCCGCGTCCACCTAGACAACACACAGTACGTAACTCGCCTCCTTCACATCCTCACACTAATAATTTTAGACGATCCCCACTGGGAAAATACACATGCCAATACCCCGCATTTTGCTTTTCAAGAGTCTCGACGGCTTTCAACACCCCTGAAGAGCTGTCCCAACATTACCGCCAGGGTCACATGACCGAGGACAGCGATCGAGATGGGCCGCCAATCCATCGAGATCCCTCGCAGCGTTCTGTTGGAACTCAAGATTCTGCAGTTGGTATGCATGACTCCAGTATTTTGGATCCGCCAATGTTCTATTCAGTGAGATCTACCATGACGGATGTTGGATCTGTGGAAGACACCCAGCTCGCTTCATGATCTCAACATGCCTGCGAAGCTGCGAGCTGCTTGCTTCAGAGTCGCATGCTTCCACCATTCAAATCAACAAACTGGTCTCGGTTGAGTCTCCAGTATTGCCGCAGGTCACCATAGACGTAAGTATGAGATCCTCATCGCTGTGGATTCAAAACGCTTCGCCGAACGACCCATTACTGGTAGAAGAGATATACTTAAGCTCGTTCCTAAGACCTTCGACAAGTCCAGCAATGCGAAATCTCAACCCAGCTTTCGCTATACTCAAGCAGCAATCAAGATCTAATTTACCGCTCACGGCTACACCCTTCTCAACCGGAAACTAGGAGATGACTGAGAAGACATGGAAAACTACCCGTTGGAAAGACTCCTGCATCTCGAAGAACTCACGCACCTAGCCAAAAACGCACCCGCCACGAAATTCAAGCTTCCCACGTCCGCGGACGTCTCACACTGGGTACAACTCCTCGGACACTCGCCCCACGATGCCAAGGCCTTGCTCACCACCCACCGACTAACAGTCATGGATTCGAACAGAGGCAACTCGACGAACCCGGTATTGCATTTGGGTAAGTTCTGCATATGTTTCAAATCAAAATGGCTTACAATTCCGCAGCTTCTAAATTGCATGTGCTCATTCCACTTCCAGATACAGCCTCTATTGACGCTGGAAGATGCCAAATTCCAATCCCTCGTCAGTCTCGACATAGATCGCATTCCTATCTCCAACGACTACTAGGAGCTCTTGTGCAGGGAGAGCGCGAGAAACTGCGTTATGACAGAGAGACGTGTGAGAATTGACTGCTGTTGAAAGATGTGTTGAGGAGCCAGAGTACAGTAGTGACTGATAAGAAGGGGAAAAGGTGGACTCTGTATCGATTGAGTGGAGTGTTGAAGAGCGAGGAGAGTGTTAGGGGGGGCGGTCTGTGTGGTGGATGAGGCGTTGGAGATTACGAAGGATAGGGGGAGGGTGTACGAGAGGTAGATTCTGTTTAGGTTGGGTTGCTGAGTGGGGTGCTCTGGGAAATAGTTGAGGAGTCCTGAGGTACAAACTCGAGCCAAGAGGGCATGAAAATTTTGAACATTCATTTGTGAATCAACGGGATAATTGTTCTCTCATATTGATATTGCTCTAAAACGACCGGATTCAACATTCTCACTGAACCACCATGACTTGGCTCCAGACCCCCCAACGGACTACCACCTTTTGACCTTCGGTCTGCAAATCATGCAGGCTACTAGATTTGTCTCACTATGCTGCATCACCACTCAGCACCCCAGTCTGAAAGGGAAGTTCCACGTCTCATGACAGTTCTCTAACGCAGGTAAATCGTAACACAACCATCAGCGCAAGGCTGTGAGATACCATCCACTCGTTTATCGCCTGATAGGCTTCCTCAACAGCCGAATATCGGTCAATTCTGCAACTAAATTTTGGGCTTTGAGGGGCTTGTTTTTCTTGATGCTAGTGGCCAGTATTCAAATCATGGTTCGAATCAGGCAATAGAAAAATGGGTGGGTCATTCACCTGGGTCAACACACCAGACCAAGCAATGGCGACGCAAGAACGTTCATGCCCGTGTGCTGACCCTCCAATTCTCTTATCTAGCTCCCTTCCTTCTTTTCTCTGGATACATCATCTATAACCACCAAAAACCACACTTCCATACTTGAACTAAGATTTGGACACCTGTTTTTCTTGTAAGCGACACAATGGAGAATGGCCGCGGCACTAAAGAGTGGACAGTGGATGATGGTTGGGAGACTATCCCAGTTGGCTTCGACAGAAACTTCACTAGCCAGTCCGAGTTTTCCCTAGGCTATTTCAGTTCGAGTGTGTCTGGAGACATGTCTTCGTCTACAGCCGTAGGTCAATGGTATTCTGACAATGAGGGCGAAGAGCATGTGGGACTATCCCCCCCCGGCAACCTAGATCTTGAGGATTCTCCTTATGAGCGATATGGTGCCAGGAACTCCGGAAATCAGATCTTGCCCCTCACCGACTCTGAATTTCAAGATCCATTTGCTCCGCCTTCTGAATTTGCTGATCGACTTACGGGTGGATTATTCCTGGAGTACCAGTACAACGGCAGTGCCAATGTCAACACTCCTTCCATGAGGGAACAACAACTATCCACCAAAAACTACATCGATGATCACCAAGACAAAACTATCCGACATACCCCCAGGTCTCTGAATTGGTCGTCCGACACAGAAAACGTCAAGCTCTACCGCTTTGTCATGGACCTAGAAGAATTACATTTCGAACTCCTTCCACAGCATAATCCGACGGCACACACACCTTCAAGAGTCTATTTAGATCAACCAGAGTATGTTAAATCACCTCCTCGAAGCTCCCAATTTTAATAAACATCTTAAGATGTGCTACGAAGGGTAAGACCTTCTGCTGCTGGCCTGAGTGCACGCGTACAGATGCTTTCGCAAGGCCAGCCGACCTCGCCAGGCATTACCAAAATGTGCACTCTTCGTCAAAAGACAAAAATGTCTTCCGTTGCCCCTATCGTCCCTGTGCAAATGGCCGGGACCAAGATGGCAACCATTTCACACGGAAAGACCACCTTCGCAACCACCTCCGCGACTACCACGTCGAAGATATCGGGTTTTACAAGGGACCGAAAATGCCGAGGACCGAGGAGGAGATGACAAAATGGCGAACCGAAGAGAAGAAATGGCTGGCATCGCGGAGAATTGACGCCAAGTGGTGGACCTGTGCCAAATGTCTTGAGAGGCGATGGGTGAAAGTAGATGGTTGGGATTGCCCCAGCTGCAGAGTTCCTTGTGCGACGGAAAGAAAAGAAGCCCGTTTGAGGATATCGAAACCAGCAGATGACATGGAAGAATACGATCAGGAGGGAACACCGACATTCTCAGACATAGGTACGCCTAGTTCTGATTACTCTCAAATGGGGACACGCTGTTTTCTATGCAATGGTCTGGAATGGGTGGACAGTTGTTATGGAGAGTGGGAGCCATGTGAAGCCTGTTCCATTGGGATAATATGAAGACAGTTCTGTCAACCGATAAAATGTCTGGCATTTCTGGTTAGTCTTTTCTAATAACTTGTTGGTTTCTTCGTCCAAGACTGTTCATGTCTATTTTTACTCGTTTTTTTGCTACGTCCTGAGTAGTTACACGGCAGTTGGTTTCTTCTCGGTCTATTTCTAAGTCCTTCTAACACATGCACGCCTTTTCAAGATTCATCTTTCGTTAGAGCTAATGAGTCGGGACAAATTTCATTTCTGAAGTCACACTAAAACAAATATGATTAACGATATAACGGATTTCTATTCTTCAGGTGAACAAATTTCATTTTCGCCATCCAGGCTTTGTTTATATACTAGCCATAAATTTGAGGAGAGAAGTTACAACAGGAGTTACTCCACCCAAAACGTCTAGCTGTGATCCCACTGCTATCTCGATATCAAATATCAATAGTTTGTGCGCCGTAGGTGATATGATCTGCAGTTGATGTTGGTGTTCTGATCAACCTGCTCGGCCATTACTGGCTCCTGAGCGGCTCATCTGTTCCAATCATTTTTCAACAAGCAGCCATCCATTTACAATCCAGGCTTATCTTTCCAAAGAGCCTGCAAAATATCTTACCCGTCATGAAGGTGAGAGTGATGGCTTGGTCATGCGGCTGCTAATAGCGTACAATGCGCTGTTCAATCTCCAAAGAGACATATTTGTAACCCTTCCTTTCGTGAACGAACATTTGAAGAACCCTCCGTCCTTCATATGACAACTTTAGGAAAAGAGCTATTAAACCTCAAAAGTCTCTACACAAGCCTCCACTTTCAATTGTTCCTCCCGGTCTTGGAAATGGCATCTCACGGCGCCCACCATCACCTCTTCCTGGCTCTTTTCGCCCAGCCGAACCTCCAATGCAACAATTAAACTGTCTGTTTGCATGCCCAGATAATTTCGAGAGCTATATCAACAACAATAGCTAATTCCATACCCCAAATACCTCGGCGATCGAAGACGACGATATCCGCGATCGAGAAAGTAGTCACAGCCGCCACCGCCCGTCCCATCGAGAGGACATTAGACGAAGCAAGGGACGTCGTACCCGCAAGGATCACTATCATGACCACCATAGAGACTGCGCTGTTGAAGATGACTTCAGGGGCATGTCGGGTTTAGAGGAAGGAAGATGGCGCGGGGGAGTAGGAGGTTGCAAGGAAAAGAACACGCACCCGTTGAGCGATTCGGAGTAGACTGACCTTGATCCTAGGTCGGGAAGTAACCTTATATTTTCCAGTAGGAATGTGTTTCATAAAGGTTTTCTTGTGGGCTTTTCTTTTGGGATCTGGTTGTCTCATATTTGTTTTCCTTGGGGATGAGCTCGTCGAGCATGATGGCGATTCCTTAAGCGATGTGAAATTCTCGCCCCAATTTGCTACTTATAGCATTGGGTCAAGTAACTGTTTTGTGAGTCGGTTCTAAGCTTTGGATGGAAGCAGAGTCTATTGACGGTCGAACACTTATATCAACTTCCTGGTATCATTAGCAAGCTATGATTTGATAATTTATTTGTCCCTTTCTTCGCAACTCACAAGTGGCTCAGATGCCAAAATGCGGCTCCCTGAAGACTGAATACCGGAGCTCGTGAGATCGTCTTAGACGAGGAAATAGTCTCTGCTCATCGACGTGACCACAGCATTGACTGATTTGACTGCGAATAGAGCTTGTGTGCCATGGGCGTATGATGGGTAATGTGGCTTGAAGTTGGGCAGCAGTGCATTTATTTACCGCCAACGAATTGGCAACGATTTGAGCAGACCCGAGGTGTCTTAGTATGGCATCCGACAGCATGTACCTCCTTTTATCACTTCCTGTAAAAATGGGGCTCCGTGATTGTTATGTTGAACCTTCGAGCGATGGACTGTGAGCGCAGACGAACTCAGATATTGAGCATATTTCAACTTCATTTCTCGGCACTTACCCACCCTTCACACTTAGTTCCTGTCTTGCTAATAACCACACCTCCCATAGCTATAATTTATGCCAGAGCCAAACTAGGCAATCTCCTACATAATTATCGGAATAGATAATGCAAGACCTTCGAACAGGCAAATGTGCCCAGTCCTTTGCGAATCGTCTCCTCCATCGTGCCTCAACAGGCGGACAAGAAAGAACTTCCAGCAACAGCATATGAGAATGCGTCTATTTCATCGAATAACACCGTCAATCAGATCATAGACATCTTCATTTATATTGTTCCAGCAGCCAAGTCATATGATTTGCATACCGCACGTGATACCCCCCCCCCCCTCTTGAGTGCAACGAATATAGGATCTCTAACTAGAGAACACGACAGGTTGATATCCACGGTCAATATTTCGGCTGATTTTCGTGGTTAGAACTACTGTTGTGGAACTCCTCATAGGGATCGCCATCGCAACGATGATGTGTGGTACCAACACTGCCAGTCTCCACGTCATAACTCCCAAGAAGCCAGAGGTTGGGATATGGCGACGCGTGCATTCATTTTATTGAGACAATTAATATCTCTCACCATTCAGAAATAAGTGAAAAGGGTGGAGTCTAGAGTCTGACTTCGCGGGAGGTGATCCGGTCAGAGGTGGCCATTGTGTTCCAGCAGCCAACAGGCATACCCCCGACGTGGCTGTGTCGTGCTTTTGTTTCTCAACCATCTTCCTTTTCTGACTAAACTCATTTTTAGAACTAACCTTTCTTGTTAGTACTTATCCCGTTTACTTCAAGCTTCCTGGTCGTTTATGTTCATCACCGAAATTCTCGCTAGGATATTATGAAATGTGCTTCAGGGGGCTGATATTTATGTTCAAATGAGTCACCAGTCTTCTTTCTACCTTGTTAGGTGAGAATTCAGAAAGCCAACTGTCATAGTTGTGGTTTTTGGTGATTTTGTTTCAAATGAAATCCGTCATTTACACATTCGATTTAGGAATCACAAAACATAATCGGGATTCGTCACGTGGCAGAACAATCCCCAACAACGCCATTTTGAGTCTCCGAGAACCAGGAAACAAAAAACCCATCAAAGATTAAACTCCAGTAAGATCTATGAGTTTCCAGTTTTCCTCTGCGCAACGTGATGCATCATGCACAAGAATCACCGTGGTGATCCTCACCGCCAATAAGGGGTTCCTCGCTTAAGCTCCTGACCCATAGTTCGTACACGTCAACTCACTTGATCCTGCAGCATGCATCAGCTAACGACGTGTACTCCACTTCCCCCAGTTTAACATCAGACAGATTTCCGACTTTCTGTTAACCTTAACCTTCATTCTCAATCTTCTTCAATTTTCCATTCTGTGTATCAAATTTGGACTTTTGGTGGGGTATTTGGCCAAGCTTCTGTGTGGTTTCGAAGGTGGACATGATGAGACTAATTAACACTTCTACTTTACTTCTTCACGAGTTTTCTGGTCGGAATGTACCTTTGTATGCAATTCTTTCTCATCGATGGGAAGATTCGGAAGTGACGTTTGAGGATTTGAGGGCCGGGAAAGGCCCGGATCGAGCGGGGTGGAGGAAGATAACTGGGTGCTGCTCACAAGCGGCGAGGGATGGCTGGGAATACGTGGTCAGTATAAACAGTTTATTTTTTAAAAAAAAATCATTTTGGGTTGGAGTGCATTGAGAGGATTGAGATGAAATAAATCCTGACGAGATACAGTGGATTGACTCCTGCTGCATCGACAAAACCAGCAGCTCCGAGCTCTCAGAAGCCATTAATTCCATGTTTTCCTGGTACCGGTCTGCGCAAATATGCTACGTCTATCTCTCGGACGTCCCATCGGCGGATGACGACCATTTCGCCCCCGAATCTCATTTCAGGAACAGCAAATGGTTCCATCGTGGCTGGACATTGCAAGAACTTCTCGCACCGAAGAGATTGGAATTCTACTCCCAGGACTGGGTTGAGTTTGGCACCAAGTCAAGTCTTGAAGAATTGATCAGCGTGATCACGGGGATCACGCAATTGTTTCACTATGACGAAGCCTGCGTGGCGCAGAAGATGTCTTGGGCTGCACGCCGGGAGACGACCAGGGAGGAGGACCAGGCGTATTGTTTGATGGGATTGTTTGATGTTAATATGGCTACTCTGTATGGTGAAGGGGGAGCCAAGGCCTTCATTCGGCTTCAGCAGGAGATCATCAACAAAACTGATGACGAGTCGATATTTGCATGGAAGCATTATCTTGGGTACGGCGGCGGATTGTTGGCTGATTCTCCAGCTTTCTTCGCCGAATCGGGAGATGTGAGAAAAGGAGTGTTCGATGCTGGGAGACCGCCTCATTCGATGACTAATAAGGGCCTGAGGTTAGAGCTGATTCTCCTGCCGCAGCAAGATCCTGAATCGGAGGCATTTTTTCTGGCTCCGTTGAACTGTACACGAGAAGGAAGTAAAAAGAATTTTGTTGCTCTCCAGATCACCAAGTCGGGTATGGGATATTCTCGGGAAGGGGTGTTCCAAACGCCAGAATGGGAAGGAAAGAGATTGAATTCGATCACCATCTATAGGGGGAAAAAACCATTGTTTGGACAACGGACAGTGATTTTCATCAAGCCATATCCAGCAGAGTCCCCCGACTTGCATTTTATCGAGTACGGACCGAAAAAGATCCTGGTTCCAACAATTTCATTGCTTGAGTGTGGATTTTCTCCATCTCAGCGATCCAACCTCATCGATGAATGCTGTTGGAAACAAGACGATGCAGACTCACCGCTCGTGAGAAAAATTGTACAAAGTGGGGAAGTAGCCGAGTTGTTTTTCACGAACGAAGACTTTGGAATTTTCGCCCTGGTTTTGGGCATGCATGAAAGTCGTATTTGGCTTGACATTGTGAAGCCAAGCAATCAGGCTCGGAACTTGGCAGTGGCCGAGTTTCCCGATATCTCCAATTTGTTGCCTGGCCCGAGAGTTGATCGTATCTCGCGGTGGCTATTGAATGGATTATCGGTGTCTGCTGCGGTGAAGATTGTGGTTGAGGGTGGAATGCAGGTGTATAAAGTTGATGTGATGGTTGGTTCTGGGGATGAATTGAGGTGGCCGGAGAAGAGAATTGCGGAGAATGAGTTGAAAGCAAGATGGAAGAGAAACAAGCAAGCTCCCCAGCTGATATCAGATGGCAGGGGAAGGCAGACTCGACCAAAGCAACTGGGTTGAAACCTCAACTGGGCGGTCCTGTTCTGAGATCTAGTTCTGCATTTTTGGCTGAGAAGCGTGATATCAACAGCACCAGAGATAAAAGCATCACAATTAAAGAATTTGTAGCAAGATCTGTGCTCCATTTCTAGAATTTTTATGAACTCGCAAGAGTCAGTGAATCGGTTTTTAGAGCCAACTTACGTTCCACAGGTGCCCACCGAGTACGTTTCTTTTACTAAGCCTATGTACGTTACTGAGAAACAGGGGTTCTTTGGCGATTTTGACAATCGGCAGGAATGTCAGATTTCTGCGATCGATTTTCAAAATCTCACGTTGACTAAAACTGAAATACGGAATTTTCTAGGCGAGTAATATCCCAGGCGAAGCTGGCTGACTGCTGACATGACAAGCGAGCTGGTCAGCATTAAAATGAAAAGCTCAACTGAAGTACGTACAGAATATCGTCGTCTAGATGGAGCCATCGCAAGCAAGTTTTCTACTTCAAATGCGTCGCAATAAACATGGTCCGTTTACCAAAACTCTAGGGCAAATTGCTACTTCATCCTGCTATTTCCACCATCCCATTTCCAAGCTTGGAGGGTGTGCTTGAGGTCATTCCCGTGCAGCATAGACCTGCTGCGGCTGAATCTTGCAGAAGGATTCCCACCATGCCTTAATTTCCACTATTAAATCTCTTCCTTCTCAGCCCGAAGCCGAAAAAAATCGCCTCCAACAAATAAATATTGGCAACAACGACAAACTGTCGAAATGTCTTTGAACTAAAACCTTGTGTAATCCACCGTGCATTGCTCGTTTTTCCAAGAACTGAGGCGGCGCTCCGCTTACAAATCTGGAAACGTGAAGCCAATCGAGGAAACGAGTCGGCCTCCGCTTCCATATGTGGAAAGTGATGAAATGTGGCTGCTTAAACACACGTGAGATTCTTGACGTGGAGTGGATCTTATGGACAGGATTTCCAAGCGAGAACGGCGAGAAACGCCCAGAACCCTATGGGGTATTGTCTGGGGGTTCAGCCGCTTATGGTGATCCTTCCCCTATTGACTCGCTAAGCCTCGCTAATGAATTCTCAGTTGGAAGGATTACATCAGAGCCCCAAATCCATGATACTTCCCGCCAGTCAACGGTGGCTCCGAAGTCAAAAGTAAAATTGGATGCCCTTTGGCGATATGGGCTGCAGGGCTGAGGCAAAGGCGTACGCCCGTTGGCCTTTTCGCGATGCCTCTTTGCTCTTCATGCATGGGCTGCATGGCTGGGCATGTGCGGGGGCGACGGTCTTACACAACAAAATCACAAGCTTAAAATTAAACCCAGATTCAGACCGTTGGCTCCCAGACCCATGTTGGTGGGTCATGGAGTGTGTCTTCTCACAAAAGGATCGGTATTTCCATCTCAAATTCTCTCATTTTCTCTCGTCATTCATCATTTAATGTGTATTTCTTCATTCGTTTCAACATGAAGCACAACTTTCTTTCACTTGGCCTACTGGTCACATCTTTAGCTTCATCTGTCTTGGCTACTTATAAAAATGCAGAGGGCGTCGATTGCGAGAAAACGGTTATTTTCCCAGTCACGCTGACTTGGGAGAGAAGTTCCCCAGATGGCTTCGAGAGGGATATGATCTTCATAAACGGCCACTATCCAGGACCAACTTTGAATATCGAGGAAGGAGATAATGTAGAAGTATGTTGAACATGGGGAGTGGTTGAACTTTGGCTAATAGGAACAGTTTGTCGTGTACAACAAACTCCCATACAATACGACAATTCATTTCCATGGCATCGAGTACGTACAGAGTTTCGAGGATTGTTGACCTTTGACTAACACCATACAGACAATTGAACACCCCTTGGTCTGGTACGATGATCCTCCTATCGAGCTTCAATGTGTTCACTAACGTACCGAATAGATGGTGTTCCCGGCCTAACCCAAACTGGCATCCCGCCAGGAGAATCTTTTGTGTACAAGTGGACCGCGACACAGTACGGCACGTATTGGTATCACGGTCATTACAGAGGACAGCTCGAAGATGGATTGTATGGGGCAATTAATATCAAGTATGCTTGGAAATTTTCTCAATACTCTACACCTTGATTGTACACAAAGCTGATCTCCCTAGACCGAAGCAAGGAACAGCTCATCCCTTAGGCAATATATCGAACTCCAGTAAAGATCTGCACCAACTAGAGAAGGCATTGGATGCCGCTCAGCCTGTGCTTCTCTCGGACTGGAGCCATTTCACAAGCGAGGAGTTGACACAGGTTGCCGAAGATGCGAATATTGATCAACTGTGAGTACACATCACTAGTTACTAGGGGTAGAGAAACTGATACTTTGTGTCTAGATGCGGAGACTCCATTCTGATCAACGGAAAAGGTTCCGTGAATTGTCCTGGCGTGCCCTTTTTGATGTCCCTGGTACCACCGCCTCTACTTCCCGTCCTAGCTGGCGGGAACTTGACCGACAAGGGATGCATACCACTTTCCAATACCTTAGCACAAACTACTCAGCCTAAGAATCTCGACCTGGTGCCACATGGAATGTACGAAGGTTGCAATGCCACATCGTCGGAGCCAGCTGTCATTGAAGCCAATCCTCGGAAAGGGTGGATCGGACTGAGTTTCATCAGCACTGCCAGCATCCAAGAACTTATCGGTACGTTACACTAAAGGAGATATTGAGTGGTACTCTGCTGATAATGTTTCAAGTATCAATCGATGATCATCCAATGTGGCTGTATGCCATCGACGGTCGCTACGTCGAGCCGCAATTAGTCGATGTATGTGGCTGTCCATAATACACTAACAACATGCTGACAGGAATATCAGGCAATGTCATTCTCACACGGTAGTCGACACTCAGTCATGGTGCAGCTCAACAAGCCAGCCCGAGACTACACCATCCGACTTGCTGGGGCTGGCCTGAACCAGAAAGTCTTCACAACTGGAATCCTCTCATACAAAGGCGGCGATCATTCAAATGTCCCGAATGCATCTATTAACTACGCTGGAGCCAACACAACGGCGAGTGTTAGATACCTCAACGACCATACTGTTGTTCCATTCCCACCTGTCCACCCGGCTGTGACCGTTGATCAAACAATCAAGCTTCTCTTGAACCGTACCGGTGCTGTTTGGCAGTGGTCTTTGAACGAGAACAACATCTTCCACGCAGCTTACGAGGATATCAATCCATTGCTATACAACCCAAATGGATTGCAGAACACTGGTTTGACGGTCACAACGAAGAACAACACTTGGGTGGATCTTATCTTCGTCGTCACTATCACTGGTGGACTGCAACCCCCGCATCCTATCCACAAGCATTCCAACAAGGCACATATCATTGTAAGTATTTCATTCAACAGATCTCTGCATCATGTTTTGAGATCCAGCTTTAACGATTTCCCTTTGCAGGGTCTTGGCACGGGCGAGTTTAACTACACCAATGTCGCTGAGGCGATGCAATACATTCCTCAAAGCTTCAATCTCGACAACCCGCCATACAGAGACGGATTCTATACACTCCCTCTGCAAACATCGTCGACTTGGATGGTCATACGGTACAAGGTTGAGAACCCAGGTGTAAGTGTTCCCCGCCCTCCTAGAACATGAGATTAGAAGCTAACATCAATTTGCAGCCATTCTTGTTGCATTGTCACATCAACCCTCATTTGACAGGTGGAATGAGGTAAGTAAATCCCAACAATTGCCTTTCACTCGATCAATGCTAACAAGTCATTTTTTAGTGTTGCTATTCTTGATGGCTATGATGCTTGGCCAGTGGTCCCGACGGACTACCAACCAGGTGGAAATGGTGGAGAGTTATCACTGAAGCAAGCAGCCTAACCTTCATCGCAGAATTTCATTCTCAAAACAGTTTACCTTAATCATTTATTGTTAATGTAATAAGTTCTTGCTACAAAAAGTTACGGTTGACTCATCTTGCAACCGTGGTCATGCGCCGTTACTATGAAGCAGTGTAGTCAAATTTGAGCAAGATCCATGATCGAATAATTCTGCATCTCATGATAATGATCATGTTATGATTGTACTCCTTTAATTGAATTAATTATTAGAAATATTGAGTTACCTAAGATGATATCGAGGACTTGAATAAATCTCATGGGTTGGGACCGAGAAAGAGTTTTGGAAATGATCAACTATAACCTACAAGAACGTTTGAGATTTACAACATATGCTTATAACTATCATTTACCTCCTCAGGTTCCCTGGAGGCTCTCAAACAATCACGTTACAATGACACTCATCGAAAGGTAGGCCTTCCTCAAACAGTGTATCGAAACCAGGGAGCATTATCCGCATATTCCATCTGTTCACGCTTCTCATCATCCGTATAACTTGTCCCAATTTCCCTTTCCACCTTATCACGGCGGGAATTTTCAAACCGAAGATAGCAAGTCATGAAAAGAGTGAGGAAGAAAGCCATTCCAATGATGCCAATCAGAAGTGAATGACCTTTGATGAATCTACCTCAGATGTCAATACAGCATAAGAATTTGTTTGTGAGGGTGAATAGCATACCTTGGACCATCACGAGAGATGTAAACATAAGAGGCAATAATGCCTCCGCAATTACCACCCATCACCTGCATGGCGATGCCAGTGCCCCGCTTCATGTTCCCACCAATGTTGTTGCCATTCCATGCAAGACCGAGAGGAATTTGGGGGTAAATGCCTAGTGAGGCTGTCAGGTAACCAATTTTTGTTAAACTACCAGGAACACAGGGATGACTTACCAATCGCAGCAAGTACGGTTCCAGCATACTGAATCCTCGGTCTATCCGTACCAGCCAACATCGCAAACCCAGCAATAGCGACAACCTGAAATCCCAACATAAAGACACCACGCTGCTTCACACGGTCGGCGAACCAACTCGCTACAATAGTGAAAACACAAGCACAAACATACGGCGGTACGCTCATGAGCTGAGCCTCGTTGGCCGTGTATCCCATCAGCTTTATGATGGTTGGAAGGAACAAGGAGAACGAATAGATGGGACAGAATCCGGCCATGCATATGAGCATATGAATGTATATCTTCCAATCTTTGATGGCTTGGAAGACATATTTGTACGCAAAGTGATTGGCTAGATTGCCATGGTCAGCTGCAATGCGTCTCTCTACTTCCACTCTCTCGTGGTCGCTGAGGAATTTGGCTCTATTTCAAGTCAGCAAGTTGTTTGAAATGAGCAGTTCTTCCGACTTACGTGGAAGGATAATCATTGATAACCCAGTATGCAGTGAAGGATACTAAGATACTGAGAAGTCCTTCAAGGATGAAGATCCAAGCCCAGGCTGCGATCCCACCGACCCCATTCATTTCAGAGATACCCCTCGCCAGGATACCCCCAAAAGCTCCAGCGAGAGTGGCTGCTGAAAAGAACAATGCCATTCGGAATCCGCATTCATGTCTAGGGTACCACTGTGTAATATAGTAATTTACTCCTGGGAAGAGACCGCCTTCGAAGATGCCAAGGAAAACTCTCGTGGCCATGAGGCCAGAATAATTCTTCACAAACCCCTGGCAAATCATGGCGACGGACCAAAAGACCATAATAAATGTAAGCCAGATGCTAGGTCTTATTCTTTTCATCATAATGTTGCTGGGGATTTCGGCTGCGATGTAGAAAGGGAAGAGGATGGCGAGACAGTCATTGTATTGAAGACCATGGAGGTTTAGATCTCGTTCTAGATGATCTAGTCTGGCATTTCCGATGTTGGTACGATCGAGGAAGCAGAGCCTGAAGCCATATTAGTTGGTTGCTATTTTGACGATTGAGTCTGTGAGTGACTGACAGGTAGATCAGAGAGAGGAATGGGATTAGGTGCCAGTCGATTTTCCGCACCAACTTCTTAGTGGCCTTCTCATCAAAACCCTGCGCTTCAACTACCTCGATAGAGCTAGAACTCGACTTTTGAAGAAGTCCAGATGGAGGCTTTTCCTCGGGGGTGGTGGCAATTCCGTCCATGATAGTTAGGTTGACAAATATTTAGAGGAAACAAAAGCTCTGGGAAACTGATTGAATAAAAACGAAAGTTTGTAGAGACAAGACAAGCATTATATCAGCGCCACTGGCTTTCGCCATACCCGTGGAGGCCCCAGCTCAGAGAGCTTATCTGTGCCAAGGATGACATGCGTCCTATGCTTGTATGTCTAGACCTATTGTACCACGTCGGGTAAATACAAGAGTAACCTTCGAGGGCCCTTGTACTTCTCAACATGGATACCTCAGTGGATCTTACTGCGATAATGAATGCACCTGGCCAGAATAAAGCTCAAACTACCGTTGTAGATTCTGTGGATTGGATGATGATCATGGAAAAATGCGAGTAGGTTTTGGCCAAGAATTCAGCTTCGTTAGACCTCCGACACAACCTGGTGCAACATTCCGCATTCGTATTCGTGCATCCAATCTTTGGAGATTATATTTCATGAAATCGAGGCAGCTGACGGCAGTCTTTGAATAGAATCCTTCTGTCTCAAGTCAGCATGCGGCTCGCCCCACTGTTACAGTAGGTCCAAGTCCACTTGTCCACTTGAAGCTGTGCACCTACTCAGATGTGCTACACTAGAAACCTACGATAAGGCTTGATTCACATGTTCTGAGCTCAGTTGGCCCTTTTGTGTAACTTGTGTCTCCCGAGCTGAACTTTTGAAGTGGCCCAGGTGCGTCTACCGCTTGCGGCTTAGCTTGTAACCCAAACCCTTCTAGATTCTTGCCGAACCCTCTTTACAGCCCATTTCCGAACTTAGCTAATGTAGATTTGAATTGCTTCCCACAAAGCGTCTTCCATGTATATTGATGGTAGCCTTTATTCCACTCAGCTAAGTACAGCAGAAGATGCGGCCTGTAACCTGTCCTGCAAACGGGGACAGCTCATGATGGTATTGTCTTGGGTATTCAGCAGCCGCCCATCATATAATAACGACAGTCTCAAAGCTGTCCATAGGAAACCACTCAGGCTTTGACCTCTCCGTAGTTCGCAGATGAAAAACGCCAATCCTCGAAAACACATCATCTTGGTTCTCGGTCTTGACCAGCATTAAACCATAGGCAGCCGTAATCTGGAGACACCACACCTCGGTACCCTGATCAGGCCAGCTCGTATCGAAAACACCATGCGTAATATCTCCTTCCGTCCAATCATCGAATTTCAGAAGAGGTTGTTCAGGCCAAACACCAGACTTCTCTCCAACAACAGCATGCTTTAGCGGAGCGCGAATTTTCAGATACCCCGCACTCACTTGGCCGTAAATATCAGGTCCCACCAACGTCGTATTCACTTCCAAAATCGTTGCAATGGGAGGATTCGGAAGTTTTTCTCTGCATAAGAAACAGGAGATAGGGCTATCCACCGAAACCCAAGACCACGATGGCGCTCGGTAAATAGAGGGTAAGCGAGATTCATGAGTGGCGTTGGGCAGTGTCTCTTCTTCAAAGGGGGACCACAACAAAGCCCTAGGCATGTCGTGCTTCCAAAGTCCAGCATAGTAATCCTCTTGAATACACGTTCCTACTACGCTAGCGATACCGGAAATAGCGACGAGTTTGTCGTTCGAGAAGGTAAGGTCTCGCCGCGTGTAGTCGTACAGAATGTCATACCAACTGATTATCATTCGACGTAGAGTCTCTCCGTCGCCCGGACGCAAACTTGCTGAGCCACCTTGGAATTGCTCCAAGAAAGTGTTCCGATCTTCTCGGGCCAGAACATGAGGCATTTCTCGGCTTTCGACCAAATCGTGCCGAACACAAGTGTATGACATCTGTAGTGTATCGAAGGTCAGGAGTCGGTGGCTGAGAAGGGATTCTTGAATGCACCAAGCTCGAGTACGGAGGTAATTTGTCTCTTTCCCATCCAAATTGGCATCGAATGGTACGTCGAAGTGAAGCATTCCGTGGTTCTCTGCTGATGTTACCTGAATAGGTAAATTGCAAGGCTTCGATGTTGGAAGCCATGTTCGATCGACGAATATGCCGCCTGTACTGTTTTCTGTTGCAGCGGCTGCGATGGTGATGCACGAGTTGCGGTAAATGTTTGGCATGCTAGCTGCCTCTTTCAACCAGTCCTCGTCAGAGTCTTGGATGATGCACAATGAGTCAATCCAGAGATACCGGAGACCAAAGTGTCTGGTAAGAAAAATTGCATCACGGAATGTAGCTGGAAGTTTCGAAACGTCGATTCCGGCCTCTAGTTCGTGGATATTGCTGTTGATTGATTTCAGGACGTCGACTTGTCCCCATCTATGGCTCAACGTTGCCCATTTCCCTCTCCGCGGGCCAGGTGCCAGGAGTCGCGGAACAAAATCAGGCGACGAGCTGTCGCCTACCTCAATAACCCTCGAAGGGAGAATATGGTCCATTGCAGAATCATCTGATGATGATGCACACTCTGAATGATTTTGCACGCAATCTGAGAACCAGGATTTCATCAAATCGAGGGTCTCCAGACATTTGGCATTCCGGTAGACAGGTCTTCCAAGATTTCTGTCGGAGGAAAGATCGTCTGGAACCATTATTAGCAAAGGTTGAACTGGGCAATATTTATCCCAACCTTTGGTAGTAAAAACACGAGCTGGGTAGTTATCTTTCCCATACACAACTTGCAACTCTACAGGTTGTCCTTTATACCCCCGCACTTCCCTCAGCTGATATCCCTTCGTATGAAGCCAGTATCTCTCTTTCAGACTTCTTGCTGCCACTAGCAGCTCGAACATATAGTCCGGGTCCTTTGATTCTGTGATTGCAGCAGCATACGTAAGTCTTAGCGGTGGATCGAAGTCTGCTTGTGGATTATCATGAGATTCTTCGCTTGCCCCATTTTCGGGTGGTGAATTTCGCATATCCGCCGTTTCCTCTTCGTCCTCCGGTACAGGCATCCAGTCCTGTTCGGTTCCCGATGTGGAACTGGATGAAAGGGCATTGATACCTTCAGGATGATTTTCTAACTCTAAATTTCTCGCCCATCTCAACAAGATGTCAGCTCTCTCAATTGAAAGTTCGACACCAACGACACCTTTTCCAGTGTGGAACTCCATATTTCCGGGCATCCCATGCTGTTTCTCGTGCCAGGCTCTCGCCGAGTCAAGCACTACCATCCACCTACGCATTCTCCAATAGTATTTCTCAGGCTTCTTGATTGTCTTCCCAAATTCTTCCTCGTCTCTAGCAAGTAGCCGAACGAGTTCCCTCTCGTTACGCGACAGAGCTTGAGCCAGGACCGCGGCTTCCGAGCCACCAACATTCAAGAGATGCAGAATCAGCAGACACATATTGCATGTTGTGCTGCATTCAGACAGAGCTTTCATCGACCGATGATGTAACAAGAATGACATTGATACCTTTCCTGGTGTTCGGACAGGCGCGGAATCATCCGAGAATGCGCTGATGATGTTGACGCACGGCGGGCAAATGGAGGGGTCGACCTCATCAACGAATTCGAATATTTCGGTACCCACATTTCCAACGAGCTGTTTTATCAAATATCGGGCATCGGTATCTGAATCAGCGTCCGAGTCTATATCTGCGGCTGCATCTGGCTCGGATACAGAGTCGGACGATGAGTCGGAGCTTGGCTCGATATCAGGCTCCAGAGAATCAGGTTGTAATGCGACTGGGGCTGGCGGCTGCTTGCCACCAGGACTAAATGAAGACAAATGATCCATCTGAACAGTATAGTATTGGGTTCGGCGATGAAATTATAGACTGGCCTTTGGAGAAGGGGGAATTCGAGGGGCTGAGAGGCAGATGTACATAAAAAATTAGGTAAGCAAGTATGAACGACAGGACTGCACAGCCACAATTTCCAGATCAGCAATCAAGATGGAATGTCCACCATCACCTCACCCATAGCTCGAGGTTCATACTAACTCCGAAGAGCTAAGAAGCCTAAGGATGACCATGACCAAAGCTAAGCGACCAGGAACAAGACGGCCATCAACACAACACACTCTACTTTTCCAAAGATGATTGTCATTCCATCGATCTCGAATCGAGGAATCGAAATTCACAAAAGAAAATGCAAATGATGCATAGAGAGGACCAAACTTATGTTTATCTATGTCTCGCTTTCTCTGTATCCGTGCGGATTCAACTTCGAAGTCGTGAGGTTGCCAAAACATCGCCAAATAGTGATGTATTTACCCCCCAGTTAACCGGAGCCCCTGAAAGCCATCGCTGGAAATATTCTCGGGGGACACACCAAAAACTTCACAGTGAGGAGACTCAGCACATCCTTACTATCAGAGAAGAGGTTGAAGAAATCAGGCGAATATAAGTGTAGTGAATTACTGCTGATTTCTAATATATCTCTGGTTAGGTTCGTTTATTATTTTCTGCAAAGCTGATGTGAAGTTTTCCCGCCCCGCGATAGCATTCTCTCATCAGAAGATTCAACGGCAACGAAGTATAAAGGTATTACCTTCACATAAATTCTGGCATCTCAATTCCTTCCCTCTCAGATCTGGTAATAGTTGACCGTGCGGCTGATCACTGTAGGGAGTCTGCATCGGTCTTTGCGCTACCATCATTTGATTATCTTTCTGGAGCGGCCAGTAAAATAGAATCAAGGGGCTTAAGCTTTCAGCCTTTCAGCTTAAGGCAGCCATGTCTCTGCATAAATGGGCTTGAGACAAGGCTGGCATTGCAGCCATTGGTCACTAGTTATTGGCTGGGCACCCAATTCTTTCCTCAACTCCACGCAACTTGCATATGAGGCTGCATCATGTGTGTTGTAGCAAATTATCTCATTGGGCGGTGGCGTCAGGGCTGCCTGTGAGGCACACTGCGACGTCCCGTGTTATCGGCAATACCATTCTATAAATAATGCTCCTTTCCGGTACCTCCTATAGCCTTACTTTTTCTTCGTTGGAGCCTCGATATTATTCTCAGGAGCGTTCGCTAGACGTCTAGATAACTCTAAGTCTCAGACGTGCACAAGGAATATGTCAGCATGCAGGCGAATCAAGATGTCAACAGTGCTCTTAGGGACTCCACAAACACATTACGAAGCCTTGTTGAGACACTGCCGGAAGAATACCAGAGGGAATTTAGAAAATGCACTGTGGGTGGGGAGGTGTTGAAAGGACTGGATGAGTATGGGGCGAATTGGCGCACAAATTCTCGAAGACTCGGTGTTTTCATCCAAGCTATGAAGCCATTCCTCACAGCCGTCGATGTGTTCGTTCAGTGTGATCCCATTCATGCGGGAACGCTTTGGGGCAGCCTACGAGTCGTTATCCAGGTGTGTTTAATGCCATCGAGATGCTGCAGGAAAACATCTTATATCTAATACTCCATCAGCTGGGTCAAAACTTTACCGAGTTTTTAGACAAGTTGACATCAAGTCTGGAGAAGGTCGCATGGGAAATCAAGTACTTCGTCGATATCAACGACGTAATCGAGAAGCTGAACGATAAGCACCAGAAGGACATGGAGGCAAAGGTCGACCTAGAACTACGAAAGAATGTTTTGCAAGGAATGGGAACAGTCAAACTGGAAGAGTTGAAACCACAATTACTGGAAGAAATGCGAGCAGCTATGATGACGGCGATGCAAGTTGAATGGGCAAGACTCATCGAGTCATCCCCGCGCCTCAAAGCCGTTCTGCACGATATTTTCCAAGAGCTTGTCCAATACTTCCTAGGGATTTTCAAAATCTTCTATCACCCAGACGGACGTGAGTTATCACCCTCAGCGAATGGATTTCGAAAACTTCTTCTGAACTGACGTGAGATAGGATCCAAAAATGGCCTTCGTGTGTTCGCAAAGTCGGTGTGGAAGCCGTTTCGATTCGACGACACTCTTGCACGACTGTCGATGTATCGAGAGAGAGTTCTCCCAGAAATAGCCCTCTTGAACCTGAAAATATCCAGCAACGTGAAGAGCATAGTCGAAAGCAACGAAGTAAGAACCATGGAGGAAGCCATAGAGGCTAATGCGAGAAATGCAACATTTGTAGGCAGGCTTGATAGAATGGACGAGAAAGCTGAGCGGGAGGCATATTGTAGGTCAAACCGATGGAGAGATTGACTCTGTGTCATTGGCTGACATTTATTGTAGACAACTTTATAAGTCGTGTCCGCGAATGGCTCAACCCACCACCGTTCGCCGACAGATACGATGACGCCGCTTCACAATGCTCCCGAGGAACCACTGGCTGGCTACTCGAACATCCAACATATCTCGCTTGGTTACAATGCGAAGACAAGACCGGTACCCAGGGGAGGAATTTGTGGGTGCGTGGTGAGTCGATGTCAGATTCTAAGGGCTGTCAACATCTTTAACGCTCATAGGGAATGCTGGCTCAGGGAAAACCGTACTAGCAGCATCCATGGTTCAGGATCTAAAGGACGAAGTGAAAATGCCCATCTGTTATTACTTCTTCAACTCAACGCAGAAAATTGTCGCCAATGACTCCGCCACAGCATATCGAGCTCTCTTGGCCCAGAACTTGCAGGACGATATTCACGAGGAGCGGCTTACCGAACTTTTCAGGTTCGCTATGTTTTTCCAAGCAACAGGCCAGCTTATTGCTTCGAAAAAGGAAGTTAGCGAGCTCTTGGAACTTTGTGTGAGTTCGATAGGGAAAACTCGTATTGTGATCGATGCCCTTGATGAGTGTGATGATATTGCAGAGCTCGTTTCAAAACTCCACAGAGTCGGAAGCTTGGACACAATCCAACTGGCATTATTTTCGCGACCGACAATCACACTCCCGAAAGACGTTCCGAGCCTTGAAATCTTGACAATAGGCTGGTTGAACACCAAAGACATCAACCTATACTTGTACCGCGCTCTTGAGGAGATGAAGTCTGAACGATTGCTATCAGCCAGTTTGGAGTCCAAGGCGGTGGCAGATACCTTGACCCGCAGAGCTGACGGTATGTTCCTATGGGCGAGATTGATGGTGGTATACCTCAAATCTCCTGGTCTCTACCCAGGTGAGCGTCAAACGGCAATCTCGGAATTGGACAGTCCGGAAGGCTTGGATATTATGTACGAAAGGATTCTTCACCTGATCGAAAGAGGAGGAAAGTCTCTGCATAGACTAGCCAGTGGCAGCTTCCTTTGGATTTTATATGGGAAGCGACCAATGATGCCAGTTGAGCTCGAGAATGCCCTAGTTCCCCCTGACATGGTAGCTGACGACAAGGAGTCATGGCAATTACCGGATTTCGAAGATACAGTCATACTCGCCTGTGGGGGGTTTGTAGAGCAAAGCCCTCAGGTCGTCACCCTATCCAGCGGTACATTCCACCCCTTTCGATTCATTCATGCGTCAGTGAAGGAATTCATAGTCTCACAGGCGATATTACGGGATTCAGCGTCAGCGATCAGGAACCAAATCCTGCCCCCTCAACTTGACATAGCCGAAGCATATTTGGCGACGACCTGTCTCAAATACTTGATGTACAGAGTTCCTGCCCAGCCTCTATCTGGGAAAATCGGCAGCAGTGTTTCCTCTGAAGATATTTGGACAGCATTTCCTTTCAGCAACTATGCCATGCTCAATTGGACATCACACTTGTCTTCTGCTGGCCAAAAAGATGCAATTCAGGATTCCAAGTCCACAGAAATGGACGCACATTGCATTCTCTACTCAACACTTGAGATGTTCTTTGCACAGCCCAAAGTTCTCATGGCCTGGATTGAAGGATGTTATACCTATGGAGAGGGCCCGCCTTCCAGTTACCTTCGAAAATGGGGAACACAGGACATCTTTCCTACTCCCGACAAGGCCTCATCAAATAAAGGGCGTGATGTCCAGGAAATAACCCTTGAGTTTGGACATTATCTTGAAAGGCTGGAGAATGATTGGGGCCAAACTTTACACAAGAATCCGGCTAGCATATGGGAGGAGGTGGTAGCCTTCACTCCGAGCCCGCTGCTGCTCAAACACAACGGTATCTCTGTCAAGGGGCTGAGGCCCAGCCGACCCTCGAAAGCTGGAATGTGTCGAGAACCTATCAATTTTCTATCACAAATAACGCTTGACGGTACTCACCAAGCATTCTTGAGTATATACCCGTCGGAGTGAGTACAAATTATTACCACATTCCTCTTGCCAGTAAGTTGGGCATTGTAGCTAATGAACTGGTAGAAAGTTCGAACTTCACTCCAAGCGAATTGATACTGCTAAACAGGTCTTTGAAGACCGGTCGCTTTCCAGAGACTGGTTGCTTCGTTACGAGATTCTTCAACTTGATGACCAACGTGTCGTCGCATCCTTGGAAATCCCCCTTTCCGAGTTCGAGGTGTGGATGAGGCTATGTGAAACGCTGCTTCGAGAATCCGTACAAATACCAATCTGCATGGCGCGAAGCTGTCAAGTGTTCACTGTCATTAGAACGGTCTACCACATCAGAAACGTGGGTGATCGGTTGGTGTGCGTTTCAAGTCGACTACCTATTGAGCCAATCCTGCCGGTGTCGTGGAAAGTGATTGGTGGCAGAGTTGAGAAGGTTGAGAAGAAGCGATCCGAAATAGATTACAAATCTACTCAACGATTCCAGAATAATGGCCGTCGAAACGCACGGCTCTACTGGATCTACTTGGATGACAGCGGGGAGAACCTGTGCTATGCTACTCAAGAAAGACCACTTCCGAATTCATTGAAGGTGTTCCGCATCAGCATTTGCACTGATGAGACTCTGAGACTCGAAATGGAATTGGTTGCAGAGCGCAGCTTCTGGACACACGACATGACGCATATCCCTGGCGAGGAGGGCAAGAATTTTGAGATGTGTTTCCATCCTTTCTTGACTGTCGTGGTTTATGCCTGGGTGAAAGGGACATATGTTTGGAATATCGTCACAAGTGAGTTTCTATTACTAATTGCTGCTATGTTAAATTCTCGCCCTAATATGATGTGTTAGAAAAATGCGTCAAAGCTGGTCATGGCTCTCTTGGGATCGCTTCTTTAGCATGCTCCAAAACTGGCACCTCGTGCATTCTCACCCCAAGAGATCAGAGACCAGAAATCATTTCCCTCATAAAAGCCATGAAAGACACTGGGATCACTGATATGGCTGCCCTGGAAGTCAAGACAACGATGTCGGGGATAGAGGAAGGATCAACGGCTGCAGATTCCACACCTGATCCAGCACAGTCCTCAACGCAGCCTTGGACCCTTGCGCATGCAATTCTAGGGCCCCAAAAAGTTCTGACAAGTAGCATCGTGACCATCGCGCCTAATGGTTCTTTCAACCACATTTCAGTACTCAATGTTGGCCGTTCTGCTGTCCTCAGCAAGTGGCATGACGAGGGGGAAGACGATTCCATGACGCTATCTCGAATTCCTAACTGGGTAGGAGCCGAGTCAGCGAACCCAAGCGTGATTCTACCCTCGTACGAGGCGGAGCCGGTGAGGATTGTCTTCGACAAGTCGGCAGATACCTGGAGCAAGGTGTCGTCGAGAGAGCCTTCAGCGTTCCCACTGATGATTGACCGAGACACGAGTTCTTTTCCAGTCAAGCCGTCATCATTTGTGCAGATCTCGTATCCAAGGACTTCCCCTCTCAAAGGATTGTCGCAGCAGTTGATTGAGTACACCTCTGAAGATTCCAAAAATGAAGATTGTCGGAGTTTAGAAGAAGAAGAAAATGGATGAGTTAGGCATTATCTTGTCAAGAATATCTAACAGGAATTTCAAATAAACCTTCGTATTCTCAAATGTAATAAATTGTGCTCAAGAATCAAACCTTGATATTGAAGTGTTTTTATCGGTTTCAAATAGGGGAATCTTCCAAAAGCATACCATTTCCAGGTCTGCACGGCAAGTTTTATGAAGCGAAGAAAAGTTTGATGACAGGGAGGAAGAAAGATCGATGCCAGGGTCCAGTTCCGGCGCCCAAAGGAATACATTTCAACCAACACCCCTGATATGTGTTGAGAGCACATTCATGAGTCTAAAACAGAATGTGCCAATATAGTGTAAAACACGAAATAAAGTTGTCCGGAAGAACCTCAATCAGAAGAACAACCCGTGCATTTGGCTGGAAGTGGACAAGAGAGGCGGGGAGTAAATCGCGTGACGAGAACTATGACTACAGCGATAGAGCAAGCTGTAAACCGAATTTCTAGTGCAAAAACAAGCAGGCTTTAAGATATCAATTAAACACCAGTGACATGGTTTTTACTTGACCTTTGGAGTCGCCCCAATCCAGACTATTTACCCCCAGTGCAACAATGCAGAAAGCTGTGACAGTGAGGCTTCGTCACTACTCTTAGCTTCAAAAAACGTCGTACTCTTTTCCGGGAATAATTTATTCGCTGATCGAGTGCGTGATAGTAGAAATTTCTACATCCATGGAGTCATAGCCGAGCTTTGCTGTCAACCAACACTTTGGGCCGGAGCTGCAACAGGGTGCTCAGAGATTCCTTCGGCTTCAGCTGGTTAGTTAGCTTGTACAATGCGGTTGGTGACCGAATTGCACACCAAATATATTATCGTATCACTGATAAAAATCGAGTAATCGTAAAGGCTTATGGCCAAATACTTCGCATTAAGGAGTGCTCCAAAAACATCGCCTAAACAGCGTGTTGTTTACCCCGCACTTAACCGAAGCCCCTGGACATAATTATCATAAATACACCTGGGCAGGTATGTATCTTTGCAGAAAATAATAATCGTGGATTATTAAGGATAAATAAATTTCATTTTCTGCAACTTAACAAGAGGTAAAGAAAAAAAAAGTGTGACTACGAAAGTAGGACTACGAAAGTAGGACACGTTCCGTAGGGGGTTATCCTACTTCATTTCCTGCCTGTTGCAGGAGGCTGAGGATGCAGGGGACTCTATTCGTTGTTTCCATGACCTCTACATACGTGAGAACCGGCTTTGTCATCAGCCATCAACTCGTGCCCCTCCTCTTTTATGCACTTCAGTGTAACCAGGCAACGTCAAGCGTTCGTTCAAAGCACAAACCCGAGCTTTGCACGTCACAAGCTCCGCCATGCGACTTCTCCATTCACAAACTCTCAAGTTCAAGGAGTTCTTCAACTCGGAAAGTACGCCTCCATATGCCATCTTATCGCACACGTGGGGTAGCGATGAAGTGACGTTCAAAGAGATGCACAAGTACTTGAAAGCAGCAGGACAGCCAGAGGGGAAGGAGCACGAGTCTCTCGCCTCTCCTGGAATAGAAGCCAGGGATGGGTTCAAGAAGATTCTCTTCTGTGCCGAGCAAGCAGTCAAGGATGGCCTCGACTACTTCTGGGTGGATACTTGTTGCATTGATAAGAGGAGTAGCGCTGAGCTGTCGGAGGCCATAAACTCGATGTTTAAGTGGTACAGGGACTCGAATGTTTGTTATGCTTACCTCTCTGACGTTCAAGGGAGATTTTATTCCAACGAGGAGCGGTCCGACAGAGGTCATTACACGAAGCACAATTTTGAGGCCTCATTGTGGTTTTCCCGAGGCTGGACACTACAAAAGTTAATCGCACCGCAGAAATTAATTTTCTACACATCGGACTGGTCTGAGATCGGAGCCAAAACGGCCCTGACGATCTCTCGTGTGATATCCCATCGAACTCAGCTCCCAGTGCATGTAATAAAGACGGGAAATTTTTCCACGTCCTCCATTGCGAGGAGAATGAGTTGGGCTGCAAGTCGGTGTACGACCCGAGTGGAAGACAGGGCATACAGTCTTCTGGGTCTATTCGGGATCCACATGCCGTTGCTATATGGCGAAGGAGAGCACGCATTTGTGCGTCTCCAACAGGAGATCATCAAGCAGTCTGACCACCTATCGATTTTTGCGTGGAAAGATCCCAGAGCGGACGAATATCTGCACAGAGGCCTTCTCTCTAGATCACCTTCCGAGTTCGCCCATTGCGCGAACTTGGGTTGGCATCGAGCTGGGACGAATCGGAATCTTCAGGTATCAGATAAGGAAATCAAGCTGGATGTTGTCTTGCAGACTTTAAAAGGCTCGTCAGAAGATTACATTGCGCGACTACCCGGAGTTGGAGATCAGACTGGATTTGCATGGTTAGGAATTTACCTTCGAAGGACGTTCCAGCGTGACTTCACTCGTGTGAACGTAAAGGAGATCGTCCCCTACGATCTCTACCACAACAAAAGTCTACTGGTGGAGTCAAGCCATAACGACGAAAGCGGCAATCCAATGGGCAGCATACACACCATATCCGTCCGAAACACCCCCCTTTTGTCGAAGTTTAGCTTTTCAAGAGTATGAGAGATTACAGTGACGAAGGCGTATGGTCGAGATGATTCAAGTCGTATCAAAGTGACACCTGGAGGGGGCTGGGATGAAGAGACCTCCAACTTTTACTTTGAGAGGTTGCATGAATCTGGAATAAACCCAGGGGCTGCCACTATCTCCCATTTCTTCCCGCATAGCACGGTAATGATCATCACCGTTGACTTGAAAAAGGACCTGGAGGCATGCACTTTTTTGGACAAGTCGTGGGCTTCGCATATTAAGAAAGAGAAGTTTGATGGATTCAATTGCATGTACGAGAATGTTCAATCCAGAACGACCGTGTGGCTTGAGCTGACGCTTGGTCTGAGAGGGGATGTTTGCGTATTGGATGTGATTATTACCTCTACCGAGTGAGGTGAGGGGCTAGGACAGGTTAGTACTATTTCTGATATTTCATCACTGCTATCGGGCGATGTAATAATATGAGAAAGACAAGTACAGTATAATTATATAAGCTTCAAGCTAAAGACGTTCAATTTCCGGCTTCTGAGCCACCCGCTGCTACGGTAAGAGAAACAGGAATTGTAAAGAGAATTCTTTTTTCTTAGTGAGGGCCTGATTGATTATAATACGCAGCAAAAAAAATCATAATATATAAATAATGAATACATTTAAGCAGTACAAGCAAGACAGATACTCTGCCCCCTTACTAAATGAGCACCTTCTATGATCGCATTAGTATGAGAACTTGGAAAGCGCGAGCCCCTCCAGTTTCTTTCTTTTTCATTCTCCCTTAAATTTAAGGAAATAAAACTTGGAAGCAGTAGTTTGTCAAACACTTATTAATTTAATTCCATTCATAACTTTCCTCTTAACAGCGAAGATAAAGCGGCAAGTTTAGATTGAGGCAGGTATCAATTTCCTTGCGAGGGAATTCCTACCATCCTCTATTTAACCCAAGGGCCCGATCCAAGAGGAAATTCTGGGACATTTTGATTTAACACCTTTGTTTTTACTTTGAAATGTTAATTTCCTTACCGACCTTACTTACTTGCCTTACTTACTGCACAATTTAGTAACGCGAATTCACATTTCACATCCTCCTCTGATAAGCCCACGACCAAAACCAACATTCACTAACACCGACACTAAGACTAAAGTAAAATAATAATTAAATATCCTTTCACTCTTTATTTCTTCCTCTCTCGATTCTCGCAGGAGAAAAAGAAGAAAAGAGAGAAGAAAAAATGGCTCACAGATTTCACCTCTCTCTCTACACTAATTTTATCAACTAATAAACAAAAGAATACAAAATTCCTACCGTTATATCCACATTTGTTACGACCTACGATGCGCCTCGTATTCTAACCGATATGGGCTCGTAACATCGCTGGCTATGCGACGGCGCTAAGCCTAATAGGGAAGACTAGGTTGCAAACGTGCGACATGTTGATGTGAATGGCGTTCGACTACGCTAGGCTCTATTAGGAGGGTCCTTCATGTATTTATACTCGAGCTCCCTCTTACAGAGAGCTCTCCTTTTCTCCTTGTCTTTTCTTCTCGATTCTGAGCGTAGCATTAGGCCCAAATACAAAGCTAGAGTCTACTCGCCGTATCAACCTTTTGCCAGCCGTAACAACATTCTCATTTAATACACATCTTAACAACCCTAATATAAAACCAACTACTAAGTCTCCCACCTAACCTTCGTTAAAGTGCTTATTTAAATTTCTTCCTTTCTTCTTTACCTCCTTCCTACTAAGCGGGTATAGCATAACGTATATTGTTTACTCTCAAGGCGCTCACTAACTTCACAAGGTCCTGGTTTTTACCCACATAAGAGAGCTCCAGCTCTCTTATATAATATACCACCTCTCATTCTATCTTACGTAATCAAAAAGCGAACTTCTACCATACTATGCCATACTATAAGATAGAGCATAAGATAAGATGCGAAAGTAGGGTATAAATATTGAGTATGAGATGAATTAACACTCATTTTACTTACATATACTCCGTATAATACTTAAACCCAACTAAGTAAGCTCACATCTTCTTCGCGCCTAGATAAAAAAAAACATGTGCATATACATGCCATATCCTGCATCATACTCATACCCAACACCCAACTCCCAACCCCGCACGCGCACCCCTAATAACATCTCAAAAAGTCATAAATCCAGTTTCATTTATAGCATTCTTTCAATTCAAAGCTTAAAGGCGTTCTTTTCTGTCTTAACTAGGTATGCACTCACTGCATTGTCTTGTACTCCTACCCTACGCTACCTTATTTACTGTACTAGGTACCCAATCCAAACCCACCATGCAAACCACCACGCAATGTAGTCAGTAATCCAATCCAATCCCCAACTTAAATACACTCCCCC
>JAFJYG010000208.1:0-66586 GCA_017366145.1 Cadophora sp. M221 | reverse complement strand
GGGGGGGGGGGTGTAAAGGAACTGAATAGGAAAAACAAAACTCACACTCCAAACACTCTTTCACCCCCTCACACCTCGCAACCTCCATCATGAACTCCCTAGACATATTCTCCCCACCACTAAAGATCATCCCGAACTCCTTGACATCGAAACCCTCCCCCTCCCCATCACCCTCCGCCCTCGCAAACTTCGCCAAAGTATCAACAAGCCTTTCTTTCAGGTACGCGAGATCCTCGTTCCTGTTCTTTCGGCGGGTAGTGAGGAGCTTAGAGAGAGACGAGGAGATGGATCTCGGGTGCGTGATGTAGCTTACTAGCTTTGTGGCGAGGGAGGCGGAGAGGATGAGGTCGGAGACGCAGCGGGAGACGGTGTGGAGATCGGGGGGTATGGGGATGCGGTAGTTGATCTTGGAGATGTTGTTGTTGGCTGAGGTTTCGGGGGGACTGAGAGTGGAGAGGGGAGGGAAGGGGTTTGTGGACATGGTGGATGAGGAAGATGATGATGATGGTGATGATTCTGGTTGTGGATCAGACATTTTTATGGTGATTGAATGAAAGGAGGTGGACTGTGGTTGTTAAATTCTGGAGAGAAAATGAACGCGGCAGAAAATTTGTCGAAGATAGTGTATCTTTTTGTTTTTGTTTTTGTTTTGTTGATGCCTCGCTAAACGGAGTAGCGCGTTCTTGTCCAGTAGCTTCTCCTTCACTTTCACCTTCGCCTTCACTTGTGGTCTAGCGGTACAGATATTTCACTTCTTCACCTGAGATCCACGTAAATTATTTTGAGGGGGAAAAAAGTGGCGATTGCTTGCCTTTAGCGAAGGGAATAGAATGTGTTGAGGCGGGTTTCTTGTTAAATGGAGTTGGCATCTTGAGAGTAAACAAATGAACAAATCCTGACTCCTTCTCCTCTTACCTCTTACATTTACGAGATTCCAGTAGGCTACACGTGTAATTAATTTCAACCTTAATAATACATCTTGTTCCCCACTAATTTGCCTTCGACGTTTTTGGTATTGATTCTACTGTCTCAGAGGAAACTATTCCATCGTTCCTCGTAGATTGACTAGATGATGAACCTTCCTCCGCTTTTGTTGCACTACAGGAGAGTTACTAGGGTTCTTTTGCAGACCCGATACATTTCACATGCCAATATGTCAATATGTCATTCCCGGTGTAGAGTCAAGAGCTTGCGTAAAATCAGTGAATCAAATCCGTCCTTTGCAAATTTGAAGGTTCACGGTAGATATAAAACCTTCTAAGCATAGCTTAACATATTCTGTCTCCCTTCCCCATCACAACTAAATATTGCCTTCATTTTAGTCAAGCGACCCCTTGATATTTGTGAGCCAGGACACCTTTAGAATAATCGTTAGGAGGAAACGTTACTTTTAGTATGCAGAATGTTGCGAGGATTCAATAGATCAGGTGATTAGAATTTATTTGAGTAAGAATTAACTTCGATGATTTCTGTTGGGGAGAGGGGGCAATCACCCTTATATATAGGCCAGTTCTTTCATTTTGAAATATGCTAGTTTTTTATTTTTATTCTAAACGAGCCCTTTGAAAGCTCGATGGCTTTTCAACAGAGAATGAGATAGCTTCCTAAATAAGAAACAAAGGAATCGATAACTCCTCAAGAAACGGAATTATACCTTCCCAACTAAGAAACAAAGTACGACAAGTTATACTTGGAACAAATGCAAAATCCATGCTCATCGCTGCCGAACCACTAGGTACACTTTGACTGAAGTTATTACTGGTTTGGCAGCTAAGTACTTTCTTTATGACTCGGATTTCTTGCCACAATGCATCGTTAATGGACCTGCGTCTTCTTGCCACAATCACGAACAAGTCCCCGCAATGCAAAGCATAAATATTTCCAATTCTCCAATCCAAATTCCTCTCCCTCTTCATTCAAACAACTACAAACCTACTACACAAATTTCTACAAGTTAACAAACATTACGCAATACCTACTACCTAGATATTATCAATCATGCTTTCCAATATGCTAATGAGATTGTCGATGGTGGCCACAGCCACGTTGACAACCCTGAACATCCTTCCTGTCCTTGTCGCTTCCGCAAGCATAGGTACAAGAGAGATCAAACCCAAAATCTCTGGGTAAACAACTAGTACCAGCTTCTCCCCTCCATCCACCTCAGAAGATTTTCACAAATTTAAACTAACAAAACATAACACAGGTGCTCCTACCCAGTCTATATCTGGCAACACGACCCCATCTGCTTCAAACGCGGAATGAACAAGAAATGCTCCACCGAAGGCGGTTTAGCATACACTATCGTCCCCGGCGCTCAATATCCCAGAGGTATGCTTACAGCCTTCTTCTGGGAGTCCGATCTAGACTGGGAGTCCGTGCCACGCGGACTGATTATCTCCAACGCCAACGACGCAACTTCCCCAGCTATGCTATTCAAGTATGGTCTTTCTTATCAAGCAGGATCGGGACATCTACGCTGGTCAGTTACGCCTGGATCAGCGTTCGTGGATGAAAATGTTAAGGATACGCCGTCAGGGCCGGATGCTGGGAAGGGTGACTGTTTGCCTGTTAGGTGCCCGAAGGGAAATAAGGAGGGGGCTTGTTCGGATGGGATAAGAAGTGTGGATAAGCCTCATGTGAGTACTGAGAATGCCAGGTTGCCACGGGAGAGTCGGGGGTTTGATATGTGCTGACATGGTGTAGATGTGTGAGTCGTATTCGCAGAATTTTTGGATTGACCTTTGTATGCCTGACGGTAATTTCTGAGGTTGAGAAGAGATTGGGCTTCACTGTATGATCAGGTCGGAAAGGTCATCGTGGATATGTTAATGACTTGTCTTGGGTCTCAGAGCTTGAGTTTTGGTTGGGGGGGGTTTTTTTTGGCGCAGGTTTTTATAACTTATTGAGCTTTGGATTTTTAGCACTGGAAATTACAGCGTTGCATTTATCTTCACTTCTCTCACCAGTTGCTGAACAAAAATTTTGCTCGTGGTGACATTCTCGTTGCTATAAGAATTCCCACCCTGAAACTCTTACAATTTCCCGCTAAGTGCTCACTGATAGCTAGCAGACAGTGCACTCGGCTTCCTCGTTTTCAAATCCAGTAAACACTGCCCGAAAAGTCCATTCGCCCAGGAGAACCACTGCCGCGTCCACTGACTCTGAATAAACGTATTGATCGACTCGTGAATCAACCCCAATCCATCAGTGCTGCTCACAATTTCCTTCAATGTACTCTCGATCTCATGGGAGTCATCGGTAGTGAAGATGCGAATAATGCTAGCCATAGGCCACGCTTGTCCAAACCCTGCGTGAGGACCGCCGATTCTGGGAAACCGTTAGGAAGGAAAGGAAAGGAACGGTGACGGTGGAGGGAGCTTACGCATTTATGACAGGACCGCGCATGAAATACGGGTTGTCATTGCTGAGGACGTATTTTCTTGTGTTTTGGTAGATTGGGTCACTGATGTTGAGGTAGCCGATGAAAGGCGCCGAGAGCAGACTTGGGATGTTGGCATCATCCATACGATTTGCTGCAATTATCAGTACGCAAAACTTATCACACAAAGGACGACATACCCGAGCCATAACCATCAACTTCAAACGCATAGACCTGTCCGTATGTCGGATCATTGACGATTCCGTACTTGGTGATGGCATCTCGGATTCTGCCTGCGAAGTTATGCATATGGTTTGCCAGGTTTCTTTGGTTACCGATGTCGGCCATGATATTGGATGCTGAATCTAGATATCTGGAGAACATCATGTTGGCTGGGATGAAGAGCTGGTAGATAGTTCTGCGTCACGCATTAGCTGATACTGTATCCCACAGCAAAATGGAAGGAGGACGAACGAATCGTCACTTGGTCTAAACGCCGACCGAACCAAGCCTGTCCCATCCTGTACAGGGTTTCCTCGACCAGAATTATCAAGTGTCTCAGTTGCACTAGTAGTCTCACGCATCCAGGTATATGGGATCTCATTCACAGAACCATTCGAAGAATAAGTTCCAACGAGAAGTGCTTCCGTGGTGGCGATGACAGTGTTGATAGCATCAACCCACTGGAAATTCCTGAAGAACTCAATATCATTGGTAACTTCGTAATAATTGGTGGATATCTCGAGGAAAGCAGCGAGAGAGTCAAGTTCGTATTTGCATTCGAATACTGTTTCGTTCGAGGCCGCTGGAGTGAAGATATCTGGTTTTTGCTGGTTTTGCGTAGGTGCCAGCCCGGACTCCAATGGCGGTTGGAATGAGTTACAGTGTGGTGCTTCGTTGATATAGCGAGCTTGTAAGTTGATAACTCCTCTGTATAAGCTGGCAATGGAATCATAACTTGAATCAGCTTGGAGCAGAGTAAGGTAACTCTGCATTTGGTTTGCCGAATCTCGAAGCCACATAGCCTGAAGAAATTAGTCCATAACTATAGAAATGGCTTCGAATGTCAACCCACATTAATGTCACCAGTGATGAGGAAAGTCAACTCCTCCTTCGAATTATTCGCTGCAAACCCTTTCCACCTTACAGCTGTGTCAAGCGAATTCGGGAACGAATTCTCAAACAACCGATACAAATCCGGATCTTTGATCACAGACTTCATACTGGTAATCATATCCTCCACGATCGATGAGTTGAAAGTCCGACATGCTGGCTCAGGCCTCATGTACGAGAGCTGGTACTTGCCCGTACTGAACGGCTCATGCCGCTGCTGCGAGAAAGTCGAATAATCAGGACATTGAGCCTCCACCTCCAGCACCACCGCAACAGCAGTAACCAGAATCCCAAAACAGAACCCCTTCATCGTTCGTAGATGGCGTCTCGACTTTCGTTCTTTTCCCCAAGAGATATTCGATCTCGTCGTCAAATGAAGGAGCTCGAATTCAGCCATTTCGCTTCCAGTGCCGGCTCGGCCTCGTATATTTAAAGAGGGGGATCGTCACCCCAGGTACCAGCTACCCCGCGTTGGTCAATTGTCCATTTTGTCATACACCCCGCTATTTCTGCTCCTCGTGGTCAAGCTTGCCATGAGATCATACCTAGCGAAGGTTTGCAAAAAGAAAACGCGCCGCGGCGGACAAAGTACAACGTTACAATTCGCCAGCAATTGTGAGGTGATGTGCTTGGTTAGATCTGGAACTTTCGACCCGACGACATGAGTCGGGCCTTCCGGATAATTGCTAGATCTATCATGGGTACAGGAAGGAAAAAGTCGTACTAGCTGGCCTGTCATTTACGCTGGATTTTGTCGATCAGATCTCAATTTGGTTCAGTTGATTACCATTTCGCTTCAAGTGTTGCCGAGCCCTGCATCAAAAAGGGGGGGAGAATGTGATTTCATGCCCAATTTCTGTGACTAGCAGAGGCAATGTCGCCCTCCTACTAGATCAAGTTGAAAGTTTGAGTTGCATCGAATTTCAAAGTGGTATATAGTATAAAAACAAGTTCCCTAAATAGTCGTGTTCGTGTCTGTCGTACCTGTATGTTCTTCACTCATAAGTCGTTCGGGGTATCTATCTACGCCCATGCGTAACCTCTCGAAGGTAAAAGCAACTCAGCGCTCTGCTCTACGCTACTTTCTTCCCAATTCAAGATATGAACCATCCTCCACCCTCCCAGTTCCCAGGGGCGTATACAGCTTCTCTTCTCAGTTCCGAATATTTGATTCCCTTCATTATGAAATCGAGTCTGCCAAAGTCGATCGGCTTCAAAATCCAAGCGTCGAATCTAAAGTATCTGGTTAGTATATCGACGGATGTTTTTTGAGGGGTAGGTTAGGGGTAAATACCCGCTTTCTATGTAGTCGAACCTCTTGCTCTCAGAGAGCGAGGCCGATACGGCTATGATGGGGACCCTTGGTCGGATCTTCTTGAGGTCCTCAAATTCTCTCTCAAATCGCCGAATCATCTTGGTCGACATCATTCCATCAACGAGTGGCATCTATATCTTGTTAGCCATTGCTATAAAAATGGAAGAACGACAATCCTCACCTGTATATCCATGAGAATGACGTCCACCAAGTGAGGATTCAGCGCGAACTGGTCGTAGCATTCCTGGCCATCATTTACGTGTTCCACGCTATGCATCAGCTTCGTGAGCCTCCGCACCAGAAGTCTTGCATTGATCGGATTGTCTTCAGCAATCAGCACCGATAAAGTCTCTCTCGAATGCTCGGATATATTGCTGTTCATATTTGGGAAAGGGTATATTGATTCTGAAGAAGTGCCTTGGCTGGTTAGCCCGCCGCTGTGACTTTCCGGTGAAGTCAAATTCGATGGCACCTCTAAGGGAGATGGTGCGAGTGCTTCTGGTGTAATGCTCCGTATGGTTTCCTCTAGCGCCTGCAACTCTTCGATCCCGCGGTGAGATGATGGAGCAAATGGTGCGTTGCTCGAATCGGACATGGCCCTCAATTTGGCCGGCCCTTTGGGATCGGAAAGAGGACCCATTGGAAGAGAATCATCTGGTGAGTCTATCGCATGCTGAAAAGGCAGCTCAATTCCAAAGATGGTTCCCTTGCCTAGCTCGCTTTGAACTCGGATTTGACCCTTCATGTTCTTCACATACCGAGCCACAACAGCTAGCCCAACTCCCAAAGGTTGGCCATCAGACAACGAAGCTGGTACTGTTTCGCCAGAGAGGTTATCTTGATCGATAACTTGTTCAAAGTCTTGAAACAGTTCCTAGAAGCCAAGTGGTAAGCAGGAAAATATGGAAATGCGATATGTCGATAGAGAATTGAGATCCACATACATCCAATTGGCTCTCAGACATACCAATGCCAGCGTCCTGAACAGTGATACCAATCACGGAGCAGTCTTCATTGGTCTTGATCGGGCGGATATCAACTTTGATTCCGCCTTCGACCGAGTGTTGAAAGGCATTGCTGACAACATTCGAAAGGACCTGGCGAAGGCGAGCGGCATCTCCATTGACCATCACTGGAATACCTTGATGAGTGGAAACAGTGAGATCCATGTTTTTCCTAATCGCTTCTTTTCTGAACTGCGTAATAACCTCGGAGACAGTCACTCCAAGGTCGAAAACTTCTTCTGGGGAATTTATAGGGCCGTCCTCTGCCTTGGTTAGATTGAGAAGGTCGTCGATCACATATATCAGAGACCTCGAAGCCTTGTGAGCCTTGTTCAAGGTCTCTCTCGTCGTTTCATCGATTGGATTTTCCAGAGCCATTTCAAGATAGTTGACAATGGCGTTAAGTGGCGTTCGGACCTCGTGAGAGGAATTTCGAATCAACAATCTTGTCATTCGGTCATTCTGGCCTGCTGCATCTTTCTGTCGCCAAATCTCGATGAATCTGCCGTACAGTAAGCTCAGGGCCGCAGCAGTCTCCAGTTGGTCGTCAGTCCAGTCTTTGCTCAGTCCAGCAACCATTTCAGTCCATCTCTTGAAGCTCATTCTGGGCTCCAGGTATTCGGTACCAGCTCTCTTGATCTTCTCGTGTGGATTGCCAGCCCATCTAATTTCTCGCAGCTGTCCTTTGCGGAAGAAGACCAGAAAGTCATTACCCCATACATTTAGTGGAATTACCAAGCATCCAGAAATAGCGTTAATTCCGGGAGGATACTTGATGTCGGGGAAATCCTGGTTGATGTTTTGTGAAGCTAGTACAGTAGTGAAACGACGATGCTGCAAGTATGCCAATATGGCGAGAGCCTCACGGTATGGCTCAAGTCTTCCGATTGCCCGGGCCTCGTCATGGATGCTGAGAAGTCCAAAGTCCGCATCAAACACCCTCAGCAAATCTGCCGAGGATGCTGCAATAAAACCTGCTGGATGCTGCGTAGGCGGAGCTTTCTGAGGTGGTTTTCTTGCCTCAATCCGTTGCATCATAAGAAGCCGTTGTATATTAGTCGCCGCGCATTCTCCAATGTTTCGACATAGCTCCCGGACTGGAAGTGGAATCTGAATACCCAGTTCTCCGTAACCATGGCAAGCGACCAAGCCCCAGAGATCATCATCAATAACGATAGATACCGACACTGAGCATGAAGGGTTAGTCATACCCGATGTAAAGCAGCTCCATATTCAAAGAACGGCGGGTCTATCAATTCTCTGCTGACAAGGATGATACACAGATGGAACGTACTGGATGACCGAACTCCCATATTTCCCAAATACCTGAGATGAATCGGTGACATCGCCCGAAGGTACGAATGGCTCAGGTCTAGAGGCACAGCAAAAGCTTCCGCATCGCGACACACCTATCAAGTCAGTAAAACATCTCAATTCACCAGGAAGAGTTTTGGCGAGTTTCTTACCAGACGGGCCGTTTCTGCGTCACGATCGTATAGAATACGAATCCTGTTTATTTTGTACAACTCACGAGCTTGCTGGGGAATATCGGAGGCTGTTTTGGCATGTTAGAACTATGCTATTTCCAAGATATTAACGGATCTAGAGAAATACCTGGGAAATGTAGGCCTGTGTCATGTTAGCATGAAATCCAATGAAATTTTTCTTGAGGCAGAGAATCTACCTCTGAATAGATCTAAACTAGCTTGAGGATTAACAAGCTCCGATTCTACACATCCGTTCTTGTGCATATCAAAGCGGTAGAACATTACTCGATGGAAGCCTGTGAGTTCCGAAATGATACCCACAACGAGATCAAGAACTTTCTGCACGGACTTGGCTCCAGACAACTGCTGTTGCGCCTGGATCATTGCGTTAAACAGATTCATGGAGGAGACACCGGTAAGTCTCTTCTGGCGTGCAATCTGTAGGACTCTGAGAGGGGCGCTTTCTCGTGTGGTGCTTTTAAGCATCTCTTCGGGGTGGACCTCGATATTAACGGTCTGAGTTGGAGTTTCGGGTAGCGTCTTGTCAATGGTTTCCGGGTGGTAAAATACATCTGAAAAGTCCTCGAATTCCAGGATCACCAAATCCTGAGTTCCTTTCGATATATGCAGAGCGCACCAGAGGCGCTTCTCTGTCCCATCTGCTCGAAGTACCGTCACAGGAAATATATCGAGGTGTGTATCCTCGTTCATCTCCTTGGGGACCAGCGTTTCGTTGAGAGCATGTTCGACTTGAGCAACTATGTTTTCGCGCGACTCGTTGTCGAGAATGTCCAGGAAGGATTTGAGGTTGAAGAGTTGCTCTGGGCTATAAGCCAGTACCCAGAATGAGTTCTCACTCGCGATCCGAACCTCCAAGTTGCCCTCCTTATCGTACTTCAGTGCGAGCAGGACTCCGTACTGCTGGACTGCTCCTGGCGTGTGGATAGGCTCATCCTCGCAGCGGTAGAATTTCTGGGTCGACGGATCAGAAATGATGCCTGGGAATACACCCGGGGGTCCAGATGTAGCGGGAACCAATTGCGTTCTCTCTGTCCTCCTCCTCTGGAATCCTAAATTCTCACCTGGCCTAGGGGAATCTGCATCGTGGTGTTCGGGGAAAATCCTTCGGATCGCATCGGCTGGAGGCACTGGAGGGTATGGTGGCGGAAGGAAAGGCGATGCTATGGCTTCCTGGTCCTTAGAGACTTCAACATCAGTCTTTTCCCGTCCATCTTCGACCAGCTGCTTCGTACTTCTGATGGGCAAATCTAACGATATAGCAGCCGGGACATGTTTTTGCGACTCGGGAGGCTTGGGCGTCAATTCAACGTCCCCGATGAGATTTCGAATAGGGAAAACGCGCTCGACTGTGAAGTCTTCAGGGGAAGGGAACACAACAGGCTTCGGTAGGCCAAGGTTCGACATACTCTAGCATTGTCGATGGCGGTAAGGTTGTCTGTCGAAGGGCAACATTCCCTTTCAATGTCCAGACAAATTGCGCAAATGTGTCGATTGAGGTTGTCGCAATGAGGTCTGATCTTTCTTGAGGTGTGCAGCACATAGAATGAAGAGTGGTTCAGGTGTGGCTGAGAGCTCGGGTTCCTAGGAAAGTCAGGCCACTTCTGGCCAGTTGTAACAGCTGGCTGCAAGGTTTATACGGATCCAACATCTTTGTAGCGATTCATGGGCAGGTACATCGGCGATTGCACAATCTGCACCCCTGCATGGCAGGAAGAGCGCCTTGTCCCTCTTCACTCGACGAGATACTCTAATAAGCATTTAATTCGCCTGCCAAACAGCAGAGTAGTTTGCTGCACATGGGGACTGTCGTGATGACCTGTGGTTTGTGGACCGATAAATTGAAAATGAGGGGATTTTGAAGAGCCTCAAGAGCCGAGGAGTGTACTAAGATTTAAAATCTATGCTCCGTACTACAAGGTACACCAGAAGCTGTGAGCGATTTTCATGAGGCCGCCTTCGGACCTGATAACTGCTCTTTTTCTTCTCAAATGCGATTCTTAGTAACTATCTCAAATTGAGAAGAAGTTACCGTGTACTTACAATTTAGAAGATGAGAGATTATCTTGCGAGTGCGACTAAGTAGACATACATCTGATATCAACGAAGCAGCAACCCGGCCACTAACAAGGCGAAGTACTGTAACTGAGTCAAGGGGGTGTCTGTTTGAATCTGATAGATGGATATGCATATTCGTGGAGGATGCACATCCTAAATCCCATCCCAAGCAAAGCGGGAAAGATCAACTGAAACAACCTCACACGTGGCACCCTCACCGGTCTGGTCCGGTTGGCCGAGGTGAGAGCTGCGCTCTGCTGTGCTGTGCTATTGAAACAGGGAAACTTACTACTCCTCCGTACGAGTACAAAATATTTATCTAAAAGGCGAAGGAAGTCGATACCCTTACTCTTTCAACTTCAATTAAATCGCGGAGGAGCTACAGATAGATATCCATATTCATTACAATAAGAGATATATTTAGTAGATTCTTTTTTGTATGTACAACCACACGAGTCCTCTATTTATCCTTCCCTACACATCATACACCCCCCCTCTAATTTACCCCCCAAAATGATATTGATAGCGACGAGGAAAGATGCATTACTGAAATCATAGGTATGTGCAATAAACCGAAAGAAAAATTCGTAGTTTTGATGAGTGCCGCTGCGCTGAATGCAAAATAATCATCTATCTGCGGTTGAAGTTGAGGTATCTCGACTATAGAAGCGATCAGTAAGGTCTTCTTTAGAATGGGAGAGGGGAGGGTGGAGTTTGAAGGGAATATGGGAATGGGGGAGGGGGGACTTACACCAAGGAATAGGAAAATCAAGTTACTACCAATGAACGCGATCAAGATACCAAGGTCTCTCCAGCGGTTGTCGAACTCGAAACCGAGTCCGGAGTAGAACTGATCGCCGACCTTGTAGGCGCAGTACTCGCAAGCACTGGTCACGTTGCTGACGATGTAGCCGGGTCCGCCAGCCTGGAAGAAATCGGTCATGTATTCACCGCAGTTCTGACCGCTGGGCGAGGAGAAGCGCTGGAGTTCGGAGGGGGTGCAGGTCACGCTGCGGTCGTGGAGTTCGGTGACGACCATGCCGCCGATGAGACGGGTGAAAGGGTCGAGTTGGTAGAGCCATGCGCGCCAGAACTTGGGGATTTGGGGCTTGGGGATCGTGACACCGCAGAAGAGAGCGAATGTGATGATGATGAAGGGGTTAAGCAGCGCAGAAATGAATGGACTAGGTGTGATGGCGGCAACCATCTGGCCGAGAGTGACGGAGAATAGCTCGGTGACGAGCACCATGAAGAATTGGTAGCCTGCGCGGGAAGACGCGGTCTGGAATCCTGGCATGTAGTAAATTGGCAAGAAGAAGCCCACAGCGCAGAGGATGGAGTAAGGCATCTCTGCAACGACCAACGAAGATGCAAAAGCGAATTGGCCGTACATCTTGGACGAGGCTTCTCTGTAGTAGATCATACGAGACAAGGCATATTTCGGTTCGACTTGGGCGAGAATCAAAGCAGGAAGGACAGTGACCTGGAAGATGACGAAGACTCTGTACTGCAAAGACTGGCGAGAGTCGTCGAGGTTAAGATAAGCAAGACCAGTGAGGAGCGCAATGATGACATGGTTGAAGAGACGGGTGAAGCCATAGTTGGGTGACCGCCAAAATGCGAGATTTGTTCGCTTCTGGACAATCTTAAGTTGATGCATGAGTGGAGTTGCAAATTCCCTCTCATCTTTCTTGACGTGAGTGGCAACATCCGCAAGTCTTTCGGTCTTCATCTGGGAGATTCGATCTTTGATATTAGCCAGCTCGGGGGATTCAGCGAAGATATCGGCCCAGTCTCTATCGCCAACTCTAGCAGCTTGTCCAGCTCCTATGGCGTCCAGCATGTACTCAGCAGGGTTTGCGTCTGGGGGACAGTCGGCTCCATGTCTGTGCAAGTAGTCGATCAGAACACAGGCATCCTTTCCGATGTCGCCGAAGTATACAGTCTGGCCTCCTCTCTGAAGGAGCAACAAACGATCAAAGTTCTCAAACAAGGCAGCATTCGGTTGATGGATGGTGCAGAGAATAGCCTGTCCGGCGCTTGCAAGCTTCCTCAAGAATCTGACGATGTTGAAGGCGGACTGAGAGTCGAGACCAGAGGTGGGTTCATCTAAGAACAACAGAAGTTCAGGCTTAGCAGCCAATTCAACACCGATGGTGACACGCTTCCGTTGCTCAACAGCCAAACCGGATTCAGGGTCTCCGATAATCGCATCAGCCATGTCTTCCATCTCCAAAAGACTGAGAATTTCCTCAACGTAAGCATATTTCTCGGATTGAGGAACGTCAAATGGTTGGCGGAGGTCAGCCGAGAATCTCAAAGCCTCACGGACAGTTTGGGTAGCTTCGTGGACATCAAGTTGTTCGGCATAGGAGGTTCCTCGTTGGAATGCGTTTCCGGGAGCAATACCGTCGACAAGGATATCTCCAGAGATAACACCAATATTCTTTCTAGCAGCGAGGACATCGAGAAGGGTTGTCTTGCCTGCTCCACTTGCTCCCATAAGGGCAGTAAGCTCTCCAGGTCGAACGTAACCATAAACGTTGGTCAGAAGTCGCAATTGTCCAGCAGGAGTGGGCACATCGTAGTTAAGACCTTCCCAGGTAAGGACGGCCTTTGAAGTGATGTTGATCTCGGAACCTTGGGCATCACCCTTAGCAGCTCGTCGCTCGTCACGCTTAGCGATGAGAGCTGCATTGAGTTCATCACGCTCCTTGTTGGGCTTTTGGAAGACCTTGGCAGTGTTACCTCCTGCACCGAATGTAATCCATTCTCCCAATGTCATGTTGGTAATCAAGAAGAAAACAATCAGCGCGACGATGATTCCGAAGTTTCGCCAGAGCTCATCAGGTCGGTACGAGAAGCCGTCTGTAATATATGCCGTTCCAGAAACTTGGTCAGTACCAGCTACACTGCCTGCAAGGGTACAGACTTGGTTGTCGATGTTGGTATAGCTGGGCCCGGAGGGGATCAGTGACTCGCCAGTGCAAGTGAGTGTAAGTCGACTGAACTCATTCTCCATCAGAGCAGAGAACCCGAGTCCGAGAGCATTGATCCAGTAGATCCATCGAATCCAAACCTTCTCAGATTGGTATTGGATGATATAACCAGAGGTAATGACGAAAAGTGTGATGATGGTAGCTGCGAACTTGATAGCGTAATCAAAATCTGGGCAGAGACATCCAACAGTTCTGAAGAACAACGTCATGGACATGTAGCCACTGACAATAACAATGTAGAAGGTGAAGAATGCACCTGCATCTCGGACGAGGCCGCACATGAAGTAGACAATGATAGAGAACACCAGAATTTGTGTTGCCGAGAATAGCAAATCGACCAAAATCTGAGCTATCCAAAGGGCGGAAGGTCGGTGGAACGTATACGCCTTGTGCTTATTGACAATCGGTCGACCAATCATGGTACTGGCAAGTTCAGAAAAAGCTTGGAAAGCGTTGAATAGCAGACTGATGAAAAGAAGACCACCGCGAGTGAAGGCACCGGCAGATGTCTTTGGCAAATTCAACCAGACCGTTCCGAGGACAATAGCAATGACAATAGACGTAATCCAACTGACAACCAGAGAGAACTTGTCTTGCCACTTGATCAGGTATTGGCGCTGCATCAAGGCCCAGACTTGCAAGTAGAAAGGAATGCTGTAGACGGATCTTGATGCTCCTTTTCGCTTACTGTCATGGACAGCAGTTAGGAAGTCCTCTTGTCTTTGCTTGTTCTCTGCAATTGACTTTCGGTATTCATCCATTTCATTGCCCAGCTGTGTAGAGAACCGAGACTTGTCGAATGCCTCTGCCAATGTCTCGGGACTGTGGGGGGCATTCTCTGATGATCGGCCGTCAGCATACTCCCGCTCAAACGGATCTGTGCATCCAGTCAAAAAGTCTGGCGAAGTCTGACGCGGCTTTTCCTTGAACCCAAGACTTTCAAAGTATGCTCGGGCTTCGCTTGAAGGTCCGAAGTACACCTGCCGTCCAGCATCGATGACAAGCACCTTGTCGAATTGCTTGTAAATGTTCTCACTGGCTTGGTATAGAGAGACAAAGGTGGTCGTCTTGTAAATATTTGTCATGACCCGTAGAGATTTGGCGTAATCCAAAGCTGTAGATGCATCTAAGCCACGTGTTGAGTTATCCCAAGCACAGACAGTGCCTGCAGTGACCATCATCTCCGCAATAGAAACTCGCTTTCTCTCGCCTCCAGACACTCCACGCACGAACGGGTTACCGACAATGGTGTTCCGTGTATGTTCGATATTGAACATCTTCAGGAGAGTGGTGATAACTCTGTCTTTGAAGTCTCCTTTTGACATTCCCTGGGGACGCTTCCCGGGAGTCTTCGTATCCAAAGCAAAGCCCAGAGTTTGTCCAACAGTCAAAGTGGGGTGGTGCACATCGTCTTCCTGGTTGTAGACAGCTTCTCCTCGGTATTGTTTTGCAAAGGTATCTGCATCGAATGGGCCATATAGAACTTCGCCATTGACGCCAGTGTAACCAAATCGCTGGTTGGCAATGACCTTCAAGAAAGTTGTGCAACCGGATCCGGGACGACCCAGGACCAGGACCATCTCGCCTGGGTGCACGACACCCCGGAAATCCTTCAAGATGTTGACCTCTCTCCCTTTCTTTCCAACGCCAAAAATATTCATAGCCGTCTCGAAGACATTGAAGAAACTGATGAAAGCATCAGGAAAGGTCTTGACAAAGTTTGTGACGCCTCCAGTTCCCGATACCGTCAGGCTGTCCCAAATTACACCGATATGCTTGGGGCGAAGACCGGATTCTTGTTCTGCCTGCAGAAGAATTAGCATTCGAAAATTGAAGATGTATTGTCTTTAACGTACACTGTGGTTTCCTCGCAGTGTGCTCTCCAGATCAAAAGCTTCATCATCGGTCGTCGAGTCTTCCGAGGCAAGCTGTTCGACATCCTTCTCGCTCGCACCTTTCTTGGATTGTCTCGATTGTGTCCTTGAGAGGCGTCTGCTGGTTTGGCTTATACCGGACAACTCTCTCTGCAGAGTCGCGAATTCCGCCTCTGCAGCTTTGACGTCAATGCCAGAGGTTGTGGAAGAAAAGCCATTGGGATTCGCGTGTCGCACGTTCTCCCGCTGCACTTCGGGATCTGTCGCAGTATCGATGGAAGTTCGTGCAGTGTTGTCTGAATTGTCGATTGGAGACTCTCCGAGTGCCTTGGGCGACTGCTCATAGGTTCCTTTCTCAGACATGATGTCTGTGATGCAGGCGTTCCCCCGCCAAAACTCTACACCGAAGTTTGTTTAGCTGGCTGACTGGGGGTGTGATAGGCTCTGATTAGAAGCGAGGATGATGAAGGACAGCCGAATTTGACAGTTCACCGTTGAGCTAGGACTTCAAAAGGAGAAAAGGGCTGTCTGAAAGGAATGGAGAGCAGCAAAGGAATGCGAATGAAAGATGGGGTTGAGATGAGAATGGAAGTAAGTGCGCGCGGTTTGACAATAAACAATTTTCTTAGGGGATCTTCGACCAGCTCGGTTCAGTCAGGCCTGCACCATACCATACCGTCCGGGATTAAGACTCGGACTTGTCGTTGTGGGTCATAGTGTTCTTCTTCGTGTTGACCTTATGCTTATACAATGGCCCTTGTACATTTCTACGTCTGCTATTCGCCACTTGCTATCGGGAGAGGGGAGCAGCAGGTGGTGTTCCGCTCGTGGTGGAGCTGTTTGGAAATGGGATTTTGGTTTGGATGGGGCCACTAACTGATAGCCAAGCAGTCAAGGTACGCGATTAGTTGCGAGAGCTATCCGTGCATTTCCCGAGTCATTATGAGTGGCTCTGATATCCAGTCTGGACGCCTTCGGTCAGCGAGGCTACGGGATGACGGTAACACAAACGGAGGGGCTGCTGCTTGCAAGTGGTGGTGAGAACGAGAGACGGGACAAAGGAAGACAAAATGACTGAATGACTGAATGACAGAATGACACAATACCTGCGGGTAAACGTTCTCGCATTTTTCTTGGAAGTCAAAATTGACTTTTTTCTTGTCTTTCAAAAGCCAACACCCTCCTATCTTGCGGGGTTTCAAGCCCCTCTCAATGATACTTAGTACACGCCGCTTGAGTCACTGCCAAACTCCGACGGCAAGATCTCTCCGAGTATTATTAGCAATCACTCCCAACACGTCCACTCTGCCAAGGGCATCTCGTCGTTCGCACTCCAAAGTTATCCGGTCCAAGAAAATCAAGAGATTGAAGAGAAGCCCCCAGGAAGCAAAGCTGACAGGAGGGAGTGGACCCGATTGCGCAAATTGGGTTTCGTTACCACTCAGACATGGAAATCAGTGCGGGATTGCTGACAGAGCGACTTCCTGGCTCGGGCGACTTCGGCCGAACAGGGCTCTCGAAATTCCTAAGCCTATCCGTACTCCCCAGAGTTTTGAACATAAAATATATCTCAGTTGTAGACTCAATTCGAACCTGAACTGATCTCTTCAACAGAATGAGCTTTCAAAGCACCGAAAGTGATCCTGGCTCGGGTGGGTGGAAGCCGGCCTGTCGGCCGACATATTCCCGACGATATCTTGCTGCAGTCTTTTTGGAACGACTTTGAATCATTGGCCCACTCGTGCAGACCAAGAATATGATTCATACCGATTATCAGCAGTGGTAGAACCCCACCTCTATTTTCCCAACCTTAAAATGCAACCCATATGTACAATGCAACCACGTTACGGAGTCATCAATTCCTCAGAGCGACGTTTGGACCGGGATTAAATCTGCCCGAAGTGAAGATGTTGCCGGATTGACTGGCAGCACCTTCACTTCGGGCAGATTTCCACCATTGATCTTCTCGGCCAATTCCTCGCAGAATTCCATCCACATATCGGATAATTCGTTGTAGCTCTGCTGCGTCGTAAGAAGCATTCCACCCACTTCTGCATTCGCAAGACCGCTGATTACTACGGCTTGAAGCGCTTCGTCTGGAGGGAAATCATGGATGAGGTAGGTGGATCTCGCGAGTAGGTCTGAAGGAGTTGAGCTCAGTGCCGATATGTTGAATGCCGCCCACTCGTTTTCGAATACATTGATCGTATCGGCCAGATTGTAGAAAGCCCTGTCAACAGCGACACCTGGATTGAACGATATATGCTGCCTCCCTGGCCCCAGAGCTTCCTTTGCAAAGGTGGTGATGTTGCTCATGTACGCCCACGTCTCCTCTGTCAAGGAGGAGGTCGTTTCGTCAAAGAAGATGCCTTGGACTGCAATGTTGGGGTTGGTATGACTTGGCCAAGCGGCATAACAACTAATGTCTGCGAGCACGTTGGTAAGGTCTCGATGGATCCAATTTATGGGAACGTAGCCCAAGGTGACGACATTGGTAAAGTTGTTCAGTCCGTCCAGAGCAACCTCGTAGTTCTTGTCTGGAAACACGTTTGCAAGATTCGGAGCAACGATGATCTGGAAATTGAGGTGTGGATGTGCGGTTATCGCTGTCGTGATGTTACTCCACGACGTCTCGTTGTACGGGTAGAGATAAAGAGGAAGTAGCACAAAAGCTGGGTTGACCATCTCGTCGACAGATGAAGAGAAATAGATGCCCTTGGTATCCACGCTGGCCAACTACAACTTTTCGCAAAGAATCGAAACGACTGAAAGACATTGGGAAAAGTCTGGAAAGAGGAATCTGGTTTCAACATTGTGAACTTGGCATTGTATTTGCCTATACGCAATTGCGAAAGAATCTGAAGTGCGCACGCGTCGGAACAGGACAGCGAAGGACAACTCAGGCTAAATCGATGAGAATCGACATCATCTGATATACTCCAGACATGATAACCTAGTACCAGCACTTGCAGGACATCGTGGTGGTGTCGTGTAGCGTTCCATAGTATAATTACCATAATATGTGTTTTGTTTGATACGGCAGACGTCAGCCAATGTAGAAAGGCGGCTCATGGCAGCCAGATTGGTCGAGGGCTGGATTGAAATTTGAATAATCCGGGGAAGCCAGCCCTCTGAGGATTTGGATCGCCAAGACTGGTGAATCTGAGGAGACGCTTACCGCATTGGGACGCGAGCAAGTGGACATCTCAACGCCGTTCTTCCGACATTTCCTATTTCATGAGTAGCACTTTAGGATTTGCCTCATGATTGAACTTTATCATTACTTCCCAGTGAAATTTCTTTGCAAACTTTACAAATACCCCAAACAGTCTTCAAGGGCCGGAAATTCTCCGCCAAGGGCTGCACCAGATCTGGTAAGCTTCTTCAAGCGGGGAAGCCAGGGGTATTCCCGCAACCTCATTATCCATATCCAAACATACAGCCGTCCTAACCGTCTCCAAGGTCCTGCATATATCGAGCTTCTATTATTATCAACGATATCTGCAAGTCCCGAACCGATTCCCACGTGGTGCCGAGTAACGTTTCAATCAGCCTCAGGTTGATCAGAGGCACTCCTCCCGTGGTCAGGCAATACCTCGAAAGCCCAAGGGCGTTGAGGTTCACGTATTGCTGCAGTAATTGCGGGGAGCAGTGCTGCCTTGCAGTAACTATCAACTACTATCAGCAGTGGGATATGTCGATCAAGCCCAACAGTTCATGAGCTGCTGTGTAACGATCCTGTGTTTGTGGGTCGAGAGATCTTCAACTTTCTTAAGTATCTGAGGAATACCATGGCTGAGATGGCGTTCAATTCTTTGGATTTCGTCGAATTCGACAGCCCCGGAAGTTCGATCTTCGAACTTCTACTCTTTTGCCTCGATCTCTCTATTCGCCGTCTCAGTATCATGGCTTCTCATCTGTTCAGGTATCTGCTGCTCGCAGCAGGGACTCTTCCTCATGTGCTGTCTTCGGCGCCAATATTGCAACCGACACCACCAATGGGGTACAATAATGTAGGTACCATTTGGAACCATGTCCAACTAAACCCCGAGACCTCTCATCAATGTACTGACACCCCGATTATTTAGTGGGCAGCTCTGATGTGTGGCCTGAACGAATCCGTCTTTGTCGAGACAGCACATTCCATGGTCAAGTTCGGGCTCCTGGACGCGGGGTACAACCGTATTAATCTCGACGACTGCTGGAGTACCATGGAGCGTGCTTCCAACGGTTCAATGGAATGGGACACCGAGAAATTCCCACGAGGACTGCCTTGGCTTACCAGCTACCTGAAAGAGCTCGGTTTCATACCAGGCATTTACACTGATGCTGGAAACCTCAGCTGCGGTGGCTATCCTGGAGCGTTGGGCTATGAAGCCCTTGACGCTCAAACCTTCGCCGATTGGGGATTCGAGTACGTCAAATTAGACGGCTGCAACATGCCAACTGGAACAGAGGCAGAGTACAAATCCGTTTACGGTCGCTGGCACGATGTTCTGCAGGAGATCAGGAAAGAAACGAAGAACTCGATGATCTTTTCCGAGTCAGCGCCAGCATATTTTGCAGAGGCTTCAAACCTTACAGATTGGTACAAAGTCATGAATTGGGTTCCTAAATTTGGACAACTCGCTCGTCATTCAAGAGATTCATTGGTGTTTAACTCCACGCTGTATTGGCCAGATATCACGGGGTGGGATAGCATCTTGTTCAATTACGGCCAACAAGTGCGACTGGCTCGCTATCAGCGGCCTGGGTATTTCAACGACCCAGATTTCCTGAACGTGGATCACTTCGACTACACTTTAGACGAGAAGAAATCTCATTTCGCTCTTTGGTCTTCGTTCTCAGCACCTCTTATCATCAGTGCGCGGATTCCGGACCTTGACTCTACGGAAATTGCATATTTGGGGAACACGGATATCATTGCAGTCGATCAAGATCCGTTGGCGTTGCAAGCCACTCTTGTAAGCCAAGATGGCACGTGGGATGTTTTGACGAAAGATCTTGCGAATGGGGATAGACTTCTCACCGTCCTCAATCGAGGAAATCGCACAGCAAGCCACAGCGTCTCTTTGGCGCGGATTGGACTTCCTGATCTCCTTGCCGTTCGAGTTACGGATCTGTGGACAGGAGAGTCCACACATGCCTTCAAGGAAGTGACTGCACATAACGTCCCATCACATGGAACGGCTATCTTTAGACTCTCGGCTCTCAAAGGGGGTCCATGCGGTAGCATCCCAACCGGCATGATCTTCAACACCTATTCGCTCACTACCCTGACAACATCCTCCAAAGGATTGAGTTGGGCAAATTCCACCGCAGAAGATGGGCAGGTGTGGCAAGCCAGGAGTGACGGCACTATCAGGACACTCGCCCATCCATTGGATTGTCTGACTGATCTGGGAGGTGGAAAAGCTGGGCTATCAAGATGCTCGAGAAGATTGGTCCAGAAATGGGATTACACGTATTCGGGCAATCTCATCAGTCGGAGCTCGAAGGATTGTCTTACTGAATCCGGTGGTGAGGCTGCAACGCTATCTGCCTGTCTCGACCAGGCAAATAGTCAGGTCGTCGCACTTCCTGGTGGGGTGAAGGTAGTTGGGTACTAATTCAATTCCACCGAACATCAAAAGCAGCTCTATCTCTCAAAATGCTATGGTCCCTACCCAACGAGTGTAGATTACCCAGAAACAAATGGCAGGACTTAATCTAGCAGAAGCGTTTCTGAGAGACCAAATTCCGTTCCCGTGTTCTCGTTAGATTCTTACCTACCACTCAAATTTCTCTCCCACCAACTCCTCGCTAAGTTTCCACAACTTCTCCTGATTCTCGAGACTCGTAGCATAATCTCGGACCTTCACCTTGCTAATATCTCCATCATTCAAGTAGTCTCCACTGAAAGTTTCCAATTCCGGATCGAGCGCCGCGATCAGCGTCGTTGCACAACCTTGCTCTAACGTCTTCTGAGGAGGGCGGACGAAGACTCTTCCCTCCTTGGCTTCAGATGCGACTGCGCGAGCGATACCATCCGTCAGGATGGATTCATTGGTGAGCATATGAACCTGGAGATTTGAACGGATAGCTGTGGCACTGTTAGAACCCAGGAGCGAAAAAAGTGCAGTGAAGAATTCGGATTGGCCGAGGGTACTCACATCCAGGATTCAAAGAAAACGCAAACCCGCCACTCTTCTCCAACTTCCTCGCAAGAGATTTCGCAAACAGCATATTAGCCGTTTTGGACTGTCCATACGCCTCCCATTCATTATACTTCTTTCCATCCTGTTTAATCAAAGCACCATCATCAGCATAAGTTCAACAGCCACTTCACTTCAGGCCCATCTTCCATTCCCTCGTCCCATACAAGTCAGGAGAAGAAAAGAAAACTTACCTCAAAATTCCAGTCCTCAAACCGCACTTCACCATGAGCATGCGCACTACTCCCTACAACAACAACCCTCGTCCCGCTCCCGCCCAGCTTCTCCCTCAACAGGTTCACAAGCAAGAAGTGGCCGACATGATTCGTAGCGAACTGGCTCTCGATGCCATCCTCACTCTTAGCGTACGGACACGCCATGATCGCCGCATTGCAGATAAAGATATCGATATTCTCAACCAGGTTATCGATTTCCTTCGCTGCGTTTCGAACGGAGGATTGAGATGCGAGGTCGAGGGGGATGAATGTTGTTTTTACGCTTGGCTGGGCGTTGTTGATGGCTTTTATGATGGGTTGGATCTTTAGGAGGGAACGGCCTGTGAGGACTATGTGGGAGGGGAGAGCGGTGGATATCGTGAGGGCGGTTTGGGCGCCGATTCCACCCATTGAGGGACCAGTTATGAGGACTGGTTGGTTGGGTTAGCTGGAGCTTGGGTGAGGAAGTTGAGGGAGGATGAGGAAAGGTGAATGTACCTGTCTTCCCTTGGACGCGGTCTTTGAAGGCTGAGACTACTTCGTCGCCTGTGGAGGAGAAGGACCAGCGAGTCATATTTGCAGTGTTGACTTGTAAGATGTGTATTCGATTATGAAGGTAAAACACGAAAGTTGTGTTGATATTGAGGTGAGTTTGAGTGAAGGTCAAAGGAATAGAAATGGTAAATGGTAATGATTCCTTCAAACTTTCCTATCGAGTATTCAATCTCTTTTATATATATATCTTTCAAAGGCATAGGAAGTGTTAGTGGCAACCAATCCAGCTCCAGCGGAATCGCGGCCGCCCGGAGAACAAAATCGCTAACACCGAGACTGGGGATGTCAGCCGGTTGCATTAACTTCAGAAACTACCTGTCATCCCACGAAGCTTGTTACACGATCGTCATCATGCAAAATGTGTCAGCTAGCCCCTTTGATGGTGCGAAATGTATGTTGCGTTCATTGGTGGTTGTTTTTCTTTCTTTCTTACCACCGCTTCCCTCTTTCAGATGTTATGGTCCTCCCTCTCTATTAACCGAGCCTGGAAAGGGGTGAAGTGGGGCAAGTTCACAGCAACAGGTGGATGAGTTGTAGACATTTTTCAGATACAAGTATGAAATCAATGCTTTTATTCTCAGTTAATTTGCGACTGATTTTTTTTTTTTCAAACACCAGGTCCTACAATTTCGAAAAATACAGCAAAATCCCGTAGCCTAGCATACAACGAATGGACGAAACGACGCTTCAGGCAGTGATCGTAGCAGGACCACCAGGCCCCAACCCAGGAATCCATTCACACTCACACTTCCCGCTCGTAGCATTGAATACCGGTTCCATCTCTGGCACACAATAAGTACCTGGCTTGAAGCAACTCGGTTCAATAGGAGGAAGTGTTGGGCGGGGACTGATCTGAGTGAACCTAGTTGGTGTTGGCAGTGGTGTTGGAGAAGCACTTGGATCGCTCGAAGTCCAGCTGATGATGGGAGGTTTGAAGATGTCCATCCACTCACACTCGCATATCCCAGCCGTTTCGTTGTATACGGGGTGCATCTCGGGAATGCACATGATACCAGAGCAGCCGGCTGGAATGCCTCTGGTTGGGGTTGCTCTTGAATAGAGGAGGGTTGACGGCTCGCCTGGTTTGAGTCCTGGTATCCATTCACAGGTGCATTTCCCCGTGGTGGGATTGTATGTCGGGCGTTGTTCTGAGATACAAATAGTGTCAGGGCAGCTGGGTTTGATAGGTGTAGGCTCGACGGATCCGGATGAGGTGGGAGAAGATGTCGGTTTGGATTTGATGGGGATTGGTCCGAAACCAGGGATCCATTCGCATGTGCATTTTCCAGTTTTCTCGTCAAGTACAGGGTGTTTCTCCGATATGCACATGATATTTGAGCACGCAGGAGGAGTTATTCCCTTCGTTGGAACGGGTGAGAGAGAAATGACGGGGTATGTTTCTTCGCCTCGAGCTTGGATTGGTGATGGCTCTAGACCAGGGATATATCTGCAGCTACAACTATTGGTGGTATAGTTGTACGTCACTCGCTGCTCTGCAATACACATCAGATCAGGACAGTCGGAATCACAGCCACATTTGTCTGTGTCGGGATGGTAGACAACATGGTGGTTCTCTAGACACTTGAATTGTGGGCATGTCTTGGGAATGGGGTTCGTGACTTGGCAAGTACATTTCTTCGTCAAGGGGTCCTGGACTTTGTGGCATCCTGCTGCACAGAAAATGGAGTTGGGACACTCGAGAGGTATTGGGTCACAGGAGCAGCTCTTCGTTTCTGGGTGGTAGACTGGTCGCGTTGAAGATGTGCATTTTATAGTCGGGCAGGTGGATGGATCTGGATAGTCTGGCTCGCAAGCGCAGTGCGTCTTGCCTGGGTAGTATACAGGATGATAATTGTCTTTGCAGCGGACTGTTGGACAAGTTTTGGGGTCGACTTCTTGTCTCTCGGTCACTGGTACAACTGGTCCAAACCCGGGAATCCATTCACACCCGCACGTGCCGGTCGTCTGATTGTAAACAACATGCATCTCGGCAATACACACCATTCCAGATCTGGAGCAGTCTCCCGTAGGAGTTTTGGCCGGTTTCGGGACTGAGATATATGAGCATTTCATCAGATGAACGGGATTGGGAGCGTGATCACCTACCGGTGGATAAAGTTGCAGGATCCGGTCCGGGAAGAGCGAGTATACCAGTCAGCCATGCCGTCAGGAGGAACAGGGGCTGGAACTGCATGATGCAGGAACGAGATGCCAAAGTCTGAAGTTAAAGCAGACGACTCCGACTTTGAAGAAGAATAGCTCTAGATATGAGGGATCTGGTGGATCTGATCTCTTGAGATAAGAGAACAATTAATATGTTCTCATTCCATGCTTTTATATAGTTTTCCTGTTATGTTGCACCGTTCGGGAATATTACCGAGGGGTCATCCAGGCTGATCTCGGGTCTGCAAATACGAAGCCTCTTGGCAGCGAACGGAGTGTGTCTGACATTAGCCAAGAGAGTAAGAACTAACAAGGTGATAAATACCCCGGATTTTCATTGGAAGGCCAAGCTAGGTACGGCTGAGCCTAATAAGAGGAAGAGAGATTTCCTCCTTCTCGCTGTGCCTCCAGGGCTATTTTGTTCTAGAAGAGGACACGCAACTTGAGGAACTGTCGAAGGGATCCTATGTTTAGATCTCGCTACGCCAACTCATCATATTGGGGTTGTACTTGTGTCCCCTTTCGGTGGCTTGGATCCGGTTGCTCCGACGGTATTTCAGCTGTTGGGCTCCGTGGTACTCGATGTGAGTAAGATCGGAGTTGTTTGACAAGATGGAGAATCATATGATTGAGGGGTTTTTGACTTTCCAGTCGGATCTGTGGTTGATCTGTGCCGAAAGTTTGTCCTTTAATAACTGCTCCGTTTGCTACACCCCTTGATGTTAAAAGCTTCTCTGTAGATTTGAAATTAATCAGGAGGATTGCACAGGGTAAGTGGGTCTCGTGGTGGTGGAAGCCCTACTGAGCAAGTTAAGATTTAGAATTGAAACATCTATTTTTCCTGCTCAGTAATTTCCGAGGAGGATGGTGTAAACGAGGTTCAAGTCGCGAGTTGAAACCGATGCAGGGTATCTAACTTTCTCTATTATTCTCCTAGCATACTGGAGAAGTAAAGCAGCCCAATCATGTAATCAGTCGGCCAGCGAGAAGCTGGGAATCAAATAAGGGGTGACCAAAGTCTTCAGCTCCGAAACTACTTTCCACTCACCTCAAAGAATGACTTCTCAGCCCTCCTACAGATACATCAACCGCAACATTGACGATAGCACTGATGGAATACAAAACCTTTGGCTTGGCATTGTTTTAATCGAAGCTGATAAAGTATATCTTGTGATCTGGTAGATAAAGCAAGACGGTGTGGCATTAGCAGGCTGATGGAGGATGACATGACGTGAGGCTGAAGATGATAAATACTCAGCCTTTTTTTTCTTCAGGACAATCATGATTGATTGGATGGAATTCTAAATGATGGGAGTCATGCGGTTTTTAATTTAAACTTCTCTTTGGCAGCGCAGCTGGAGTATGAAAGTTAAGCCTATTTTCTTACGTGTCACTTCAACAGTGAGCTGTCCCGGGACGACGCCCTTTGTTCTGACTGGCCTCCAGTATGTTCTTGGGGTGAAAGTAAATCAGTTTATGTTATTGAAGCAGTTCTGACTGGACTTAGCAGCGTTTTCGGGAACAGAACAGTGCTGTAGAAATGAAAGGGCTCGCCGAAAACCTGCATGGACTGGCCGGGCTGGGAGATGGTTAACTGGGCCAATGTTGAACTGCAGTGGCACAAACTCAATGTCTAAACAGGTCGAGATGTGCTGTGTCTGAGAGACCTCACAACACCACACGAATGATAATCAATTACATGCATGAATTGAGGTGGAAATCATCGCCATCAGCTCTGGACTTTTAACTGCTTCTCAAAAAATCCAGCTGACTCAAATCAGATATTATTCCTGATCTTAGAGGGTCATCTCCTTTGGCCTTGACAACGATTTAAGGCTCGCTCATACTGCACCTAAATCCACCATCTCATCTTCCGTCCTTTCGCTCAACACAACGCCTCATCTCATGTTCCTTTCATCCTCTATCTATTTCATAACACCCCACGCACAATCAGACCAATGTGTCAAAAGTTGCACAACCAAAGGTCTCACGGCGTGGCATTGCACGTCATGACGAAACCAAGAAAAGTGAGGGGCATCTGCCGTGCAACACCAGGTCATGACGCCGAAATCACGAGACGGCCAATCATTTACAGAGAGCTTATCATCACTTTTCGGTTTTAACATTCAAATTGAGAGGGTAGAGAGCTAATTTGTATGGACTTTAGGTAAAGATACTAAGAAACGTGTGAGGTGGGTTATCGAGCGGGAGCTGGCTGCAGATGTCTTCTCAATTGAGAATTTCCTTCCTAATTTTCTCACAGAAATACTTCATCTGTACATTGCATGTAGGAAACAGCGACTTAATATTTCAGTTCCGCTGCCAAACATTGACCAGCAACGATGCCAGAAACCAATTCCAAGCATGGCAATCAGGGCATCAACCTCGCTCTCATAAGCGGTGACGGACTCCCCGTCAGCGGCCTTCTCACAACCTTCCGCAACGTCCTGGACTTAATAATCCAAACTCCCTCCTGCCCACCACTTATCAACCACCCCATCGCCACCGATCTCGGATATTCATGGCGACCAGACAAAGCGGCATTCTTCCCCGTTGGTCCGAAAGAGACTTTCTACCCACCATGGCTATCCGTCACGAATGCAACACCAGTTTCATATCCAGGGTACGGAGAGGAGCTCTTAAGAATCAGGAGAGAAGTAGCTCGGCCCGATTTGCTTGATTCGAAACAGAGACTTGAGCTGTACGAACGCATCCACGCAATCAGAGTCCCGTATCAGCGGCATTTCGAGAGCTGGTTCGAGGATAATGATATAGATTGGGTATGTGCAGTTAACATGACGCTCTCGGACGCTGTGCCGGTGACAATGGCTCTCCACCGAGCAGCTGAACAGCGATGGGAAAACGGACGACCAGGCGGCGTGCTGTTCTGGGATCATGACTTGCTGAGCAGCTATGCCGTGCACGAGAATGACAAGCGCGTGTATCCATTGAGACCGAATGAGTTCATTCTTGTGCCGCAGGCTGTGCCTTGGCATGTCTGGGCTATTGTTTCTGATGTTTTGTTGCCAGAGACGAGGCTGTATCCGACTGATTTAAGACCGCTTGTGGTTCCCAACATCTTACCTTTATTGCCTAGGCAAGATATGTCAATCCAAGGGCCGAGTATTGTCTCTACTTTCCTCTCGGGAATGGGTGTGTTGGACGGTGTTCGGGCTGGACGTCCTATTTTGCTGTGCCCGAATCGTATATTTCCTGTGAAGGGTATCGAGATATCCATACGAGTTCTGGCTGCCATCAAGGATGTCTCTATTAAGCGAGATATGGTGGTTCCCTATCTGTTGATATTTGGGGATCCGGGAGAAGATCCGGAATACGCAGCAGAGTTACACCTCTTGGCTCACGATGCCGGGTTAGCGGATGACATTCGCTTCTTGGGCGGTGTGCCTCTTTGTTCTGGCGTCAAGGGCACGAGAGTGATGCTCGACGAGAAAGATCTTCTACTGCTTGCTGCTGCAACGCACGGGGGCGTGGTATACACTCCAAGCACTACGGATGTCGAAAGTGTTGGTCTGGGTCCGGCTTTGGCATCTATCGCTGGCCTTCCATGTCTAGTTTCGAAGTTCAATGCCCTTGATCAGGTCTATGGTGATGGGTTGAATGTCATAAGACTTGATTCTTGCAGTGAGAAGGGCTTTGAGATTGCAGCCCAAGCTTTGGTAGATTGTATGGTAGCTTCGAAGAAGGGACCTGTTCCTGAAAGTCAGCGGAAGGCTTGGCTAGACGTGGTGCTGCAAAATAAGGACCTCATGAGGAAGAAGTTCCCAACGAAACCTTGGAAAGATCTTCTGATTTGTCTTGCTGTTGATGGGGGAGTAAATGATGATTTGGTCTTGGAGGCTCAGGCGGGATTAGGCATGACCGAAGAAATTTCTGCAAGAATGTAAAGCAACAATTTGACATCGCCTTCCCTTGTGGATTAGTCTCAAAATGAATCATTTTCTATCATCATCAGCATTTTATGACTATAATAATCATATGTATTTCGTTCATTGATGCCCATTGTCCGTAATCCCCCTAATTGAGAGACCATGTTGCTGCTCTCATAATCAATACCGGGGAAGCTATGTTGTGTGTATTTGATACTCCCTTGTCTTAAAGTTCACTCTTTCTTGGCCCACTGCTGCTCTCGAAGAGGCTTCTCCCTTCCCGACTTTTCCCTTGAGCCATTCATTTCGGCCTTCCAATTCATGTATTCAGCGATTCGTAGATCGGCGTACTTGGTAAAATCAAACTCCATTTTCGATACCTGAGCTTGGATGAGAGCACCGATGCCCCTGTAGCAAATTTAGTGAGGCTCTCTGCCCTTTGGCTCGAATCGGTCAGCAATTCTTACCAGAAAAATCCAGGCACTCCTCGGAATTTGTCTACTTCCGCGCACAGTTCGTCGATGTCCCTGATTTGCCCATCAGGTTTACACAATTTGTTGTACGTTGACATGTACTGTAACAAGAATTGTCTTCGTACCGACTGCGATGGAAGAAGGGTATAGTCGCAATCAAATCCAACCCATTCTGAGAAGTGGCAGGCTATGTCAAAAGTGGCTGGTGCTGACATGGCGTATTCGAAGTCGATGAAATCGACCTGTTCAACAGTTCGCAGAGAATCATCATTGCTGTCTCTGGGCTTGATGACAATGTTCCCAGCGAGCAGGTCACAATGCGCGAATACAAGCTGCCGTGTATTAGTGGGGAGTCGCTCCACGACAAATAATGACTTACTTCTGGCATGTCTCGCACATGGTTCTTTGAAAATCGTGCTTGTAACAGCCTACCTTCGGCGATCAGTTCCTTTTGCTTGAACGTTTCTTCTTCGGTCGATGTTGGTAAAGCGGTGATCCATTTATTCAGGACACGCCAGATATTTGGTGATGCTGGCTCTGCCAGAGGTAAAGTGGCATGCCACTGTGCCACTTTGGAAAAGTCAGCATCGATATTGGTGGGATTGAAAGTTTGAAAGTTGTACATACTGCGCTCAGCAATACCTCGCCAGACAGGTTCACGAGCCAATTCCACAGGTGAGCATACCTTCCCAGGCACAAAGCCATAGGCGTAGCCGTGTCGAAATCGCCCAATGATACGAGGTGCCAATCCATAATTCTGTAGGAGAACATGGCAATTGAGCTCCTCTATGGTTATTTTAGCTAAAACTATTCGCCGACTCAAGAGTGGGATGACCTACGCTCCCGGTCAACCAGTATGCCTGAACTGCCGCCGTATATGCGAATCAAGGCTGCATCATCAACGAATTCTGGGTCGCCTGAGCCCCCATCATCTTTTCTAACTTTGAAAAGCTACCAATTATCAGAGCCATGGCCAATTTGGTACAGGACATAGACGTGGAGGAGCACCGAGACCTGCCGGTATGGGGGTCCTCTTACCGTGTTGTTCACACCTCCAGTCAGTCTTTGGACGTCGACCTTTTCCCAGGACGGAAAAAGTGCCTTGGTCAATCCCACCAATGTCAATGGATCCGCATCATCGTAGTCCAGATCAACGGTGCGTATTGTTGACGCCATGCTGGTGATTAGTGTCGTAGAGATTGTCGTGAGCCGATGTCGAAATTTTGAGGTTGCACGCCCTTCGCAGTTGCCGAGTTCCCACAGGACCAGTACAAATACCTGTGTCACCCAACTACGAATTTGGTCGTCCATGTCCCAAGAAAATCAAGACAATTGTCCCTTTGTAATGACAACAACTGCACTTAAACCGGCACCAGGAGAGACCAGTCTCGCAGCTCTGCTGTCAAGCCTCAAAACATCCCTCCATCCAGATACCTTCGTGTTCCTCACGCTTCCAAATGGTGAATCACCACCAACATCACTGTTCGTTCAGATGATATTCCGAGAGGTGAGTTCAGACTGTCAATAATCTTCGTGCTTCTCGGATATTGGTCTTTGGGGGGCCAACCCAGAAGTCTGGAGCTGACTTCAAATTCTGTATGTTAGGCTGAAGGACTCACCGTTGTCACTACGGAAGACTCGGCCATAGCTCACAAGCTGGAATACATCTTCCCATCTAAGATGATCACGTTGGATATCCATTCCAGCTTGGAGGCCATAGGATTCATGGCAGCTATCAGTGCAAAGCTCACAGAGAGTGGTATTGGTGTCAACCCCGTCAGTGGGTTCTTGTAGGATCCACGTCCATAGACATACGGCAAAGCACATACTGACCCAACTGGTAGCCATGACCATTGTTTCGTGCCACTAGGCAAAGAACAGGAGGCTTTGAAGGCATTGGACACTTTAGCCAGGGATTCGAGTCGACGATGATGGAATGAGAACTCCTCGAAGGGGTTTGCAACACGTGACTGTACCTCCAGTACCCCACCTTTCGATGTCAGACCTCGATTTTAGCCAGTGTTCAATCGGCCTATTTGTTACGTTACATGCCATCATTTCGAATATTCATTAGCAAAACATCAAGAGTAACATAAGCTCCACATGTGATGGTGCATGGCGCCTAAGAGTCAAGGACAGGCAACAAGCAATCCGTTGTTTCTCCCTGTGCCTCTGCAACATTCCCTCCCCTCCATCAGCTGATGTGAGTCTGGTCCAACAGTACGATCTCAGAGCCTCAATTCTGATATAAGTATTGGTGCGGTTCAAAATTTGGGTATTCAGAACCACGACCAGTACCATCAACCGAAACTTCTGAGAACATCAAGTTTCCAACATGTCTTCGACCCACCTCGAATCCCTCAACCGGGATGGCTTCGTTCTCGTGCCCTCAATCTTAACACCAGAACAACTCACCATCTTACGCAACGCCAGTGCCGAAGTAATCGACTTTGCCCGTTCAGGAAACTGGCCCTTCGTGCGTACACTCCCAAAACAATTCCCTCCCTGGACAGTTGCACCAGGAGCGAACCCAGCCGAAGGTGGTATTTGGGGTGTCCAATTCCTCATGCACCCTGATCTCCCAAACTCCAAGACATTCATCTCAAACTACTTCTCCACACCCATTGTGTCTGTTGTTAAGGAGCTGCTGGAGTGTGAGGATGAAGATCTGGTCATGGAGTTGTTTAACCTTTTGATCAGACCTGGTGAGTTACTTTCATTGCTCTCTCCCAGATGATTCTGAAGTTGAAAATAAAACGTGCTAATTGTAAGAGAAGATAGAGATTTTGAACTCAGATGGCACAGGGACGATATACCTGCTACAGCAACTGCTGAGGAAGAGCTAGAGCGCTTAAGACAGCCCGCCTGGTCCGCTCAATGGAATCTCGCCTTGTACGAGGATGACAGTCTCATAGTCGTTCCGGCAAGCCACAAGCGAGCCAGAACACAGGTAGAGAGGGATGCAGACCCTTTCGAAAAGGTTATTCCGGGGGAGATCAGAGTCCAGATGAAACCTGGAGATGTGGTGTTCTATAATAACAATATTTTGCATCGAGGGGCGTATGTGAGCAGTAAGGAACGCATGACTCTTCATGGAAGCATTGGGCATCGGGGGGGCAGTCGCTTGAGAGCGAGAAATGTGCTGCAGCATGGTATTGGGGAGTGGGTTCAGGATATTGATCTGAGTGGTCTTGAAGGGGAAGAGAAAGAGAGAGCTGTGGCTATGAGGAAGTTGCTGATGAAGCTGGGAGCCGAGAATACCGATGTTGGGTTTTCACTGGAAGATTAAGCTCGTGACAGATGTACAAAGTCCGAAACTGTAATTCCCGATAGCAATATGTTATTTTCCACAATTCCCGACGTATTTTGGCAGGCTCTGGGTGAATCAAGTTGATATAATCAGTCCTAGTCGACTTACAATAGCCTATCTCGGAAACTATGAATCAAAGCAGCCCCTCCCTCAAACAACCTTGTCGAGGCTCAGGGATTAGAAAATCCATCGGCGATAACCAAATCCATGGATATAAGTCAGTAGTGCTCTCGTAGCCACATCTCGCACGATTAGCCCAATCCATCAATTTACGTCAAGTGATGCTTTATCCTGTCCATCACACCAAGAAATGTGGGGCGGGTTCAAAGCCACTTTCGTAAAGTCCGCCAAGCTGCAAAGTAAGCAACTTAATTCCATCCTTCTAGCATCTCTCGCTTGTCAAAAGAATCCCCGATCTGCAGGTGCATTTGTCTATGACATGATGGATGGCCTGTGAGGCTTCAAATGAAGATGACAAACTCCTGATCTTATCTTAAAACGCGGGAGCCGTTTGGTGTATAAGTACAAGAGAAATCCTTCGGAATATAAGTCCAGAAGTTTCAAGTACTGATTACGAAGTGGTTTTGGTACTTTCGTTTGAGTGTCAGGTCTCGCGACATAAACATCCGTCTCGGCGAATCGTCCCTTCCTCACTTGAGAATAACACCAGAGATACCTGACAAATACAACTTTCATCGTGGCTTGCAATCGCCCAAGCTTGATACTTTCGAGCCAAACCTTTCCTCTCAGTTCGTTGCCAAATTGAACGTCCTTCCTCCTTCCTCCTCCTCCCTACACCAAATCTTCAAATTCTCACAATGGTCAACGTACTTGTGATTGGAGCCACTGGCTATATTGGCCAAGCTCTCACTCAAAGCTTGATTCGCAGCGGTAACCGTAAGTCCTCCTCCTTGACTCTCTTCAAGTCCTCATCCTTCACTTCTCAAAGTCATTCTAACCCAATTACCAGACCGTGTGTTTGGCCTCGCCAGAACCCCCGACAAAGCCAAGTCTCTTGAGCGCGAAGAGGTAATCCCCATCCACGGCGCCATCTCCTCTACAGAAGCCCTCACGCAAGCCATTGAGACGCACCACATCAACATCGTCGTCGACGTCGCTGGCGCGGACAAGGAATCCTACGATCTCCTCACCCTCCTCAAGAAAGTCGGAGCCGAACGTCTCGTAGTGGCATCCAAGGCAGCAATCCGCATCCCGAAATTAGGCTTCATATATTGCGGTGGAACCTGGGTCCACGGCTCTTCCCATGCTCCAGTTAATGACTTGATGCCAGTCGCAGCACTTAATGCACCATCAACTCCCATGACACTCACGTCCTGGCGTCCAGCTCTCGAGCAAGCCGTGCTGGCTTGTTCAGATGTCCTTGATGTGATGGTCATCCGCCCAGCGCTTGTCTACGGCCGATCATCAGCAATTTGGACATCTCTCCTCCAACCGATCCACGCAGCTGCTCAAAATGGCTCAAAGTCAGTATCTGTTCCAGCAGAGCCCGATTCGAGACCAGCACTCATCCACGTCGATGATGTTGCGACGGGTTTCCACGCTGCCATCGATAAACTCCCTCTGATCGCAGGTACTGGTGTATACCCTATCTTCGACCTCGTTACGAGCCAGGAAAGTATGCACGATATATTATCCGCAGCAGGAAAGGCGTTTGAATTCAAGGGAACGGTAGAGTTGGCAGTTACTGGAGATGATTTGTTCGCTACGGCAATGAGTTGTAGTGGGAATGCGACTTCGGGACGAGCGAGACAGATTTTGGGGTGGGAGCCGAAGAAGTATAGTTTTGTTCAGGGAATGGATGTTTATGCGAAGGCGTGGTTGGCTGGTCAGTAGAGAGAAATGCGACCTCAATTGGCTCGAGGGATGGTGGATGGGAAGTTTGTAGTTGTTCTTGGCATTTATGCTCATGACCAGTACTTCAACCTCTCAGCATTTGAAATGTGGGATCAAGCACCAGATCAATTTGGCCGATCACGTTTCTTAAATATCCACTTCTCGGCCATTGAAATTAAAAGCGTGGGTACCTGCAAAAAATCATGAGCAGGCCCGAGTGGGTCCAGGGTCTGATTTTGTTTACTGCATTAAGCAACCGTTACTTGTTCTTTCATCTCAGAAATATCCACTACTTAACTCATCCATCTTTTAGTAACAATTCTGCCAGATTTCTTGTAGTTTAATCTTTCCCAAAGTTTGTGTAAGGCGGTACAGTTATAAGAACGAGTGAACATCCCACGATCATTCTAAGCCTCCAATTTCCTGGTCAATCCATCAATCAAATCAAAAGGAGGTAGCTTATTCAGAATTGGCCCATCACCCAACCCGCCCCTTCTCATCTGCTGTCAACAGGTACAGCTCACAGCTCCCTATCCATTCTTAGGCCCAGGAACATCAGGCTACACAACTCATCAGCAAAAACAAAACAAAAAACTTCCCTCTCTTCTCAATCCAAAATCCATATCCCAGCCCAACTCACCTTGAAAAACTTCTGCCTATTACCACCCCTCTCTACTCTCGCCTGGTACACATTCCTCGCTCTAACTTCCATCTTCAACATTTTCTTCTCCAGTGCCCGCACTCCGCGTTTTTCTAGCTCTGATACGCCTATCATGCCTTTGTTCGCGTTCTCGCTTCGTTGGAGACTCATGGTTGCGCGGCGGTCTGGGGCGTTGCCGGGTGTGGATGTGGATAAGGATTTGGGGATGTGAGTATCTTTTGTGTTGGCTTCGATGGTTTTTTGGGTGGCGAGTTTGGCGGGGACGTGGTTTTGGTGGAAGGAGCGGGCTTTGGAGCGGTGGGTGAGTGTTCTTCCGGAGGGAAGGTGTAATTCTGTGGCTTCATTTTGATGGGCGATATTGGTCTTCCTGGAGACATCAACTTCTTCAGAATCCTCCTCCTCACTTTCCATATCCGAGAAATCAAAGAAGTCCTCAAACTCCTCAGACGCAGCTGCATCGTCAGCGAGGCGAGAATGTCCTTTATCAACCATGTGCTGGCGTATAGCGGCAGTTGTATCTCTCGTTTGACCACAATAGAGACATTCTTGGAAGATGGTGATGAGTGTCGAAAGGTAGGTGATGAATGTTCCGAGGTCGAGGAGTGAGTTTTGGTAGGGTATTGAGAAGGTGCGCGTTTGATGCATATGCTCCATGTTGTGGGGAAGAGATGGGAAGGATTGAGGGCAGAAGAGGCAAGAAAATGGCAAAGGGCCTGGGATCGAGATTTGGGAGGCGATGGTTTCGAGATCGGCTTGCAGTGGGTTGTGGAGGTTGTTGGGTCCAAGCTTTATGGCTGCTTGGGTGTGGGCTGAGGATTGTAGGTGGTTTTGGTAGGATTTCGGAGAGTAGAGATCTTTCGCACATACGGCGCATGGTTGATGGAATGAAGAGCCTTCTTGGTTGTTTATTGTAGATGTTTCTTGTATACTCGCAACGCGGTCGTTATAGACTTGAAAAGATAGGGGTGGCAATGAGGTCAAATGTCTCTTCAGATTGTAGATACTGTATTTGGATGAGCTTCGAAAAACAAAGAGGTTTCTATAAAATATGACCAACATACTGCCAGTCGGATTTTGCATGACTTCTCTGGAGAACGTTGCTCTCAAAGGCGATATCACAGGTGTTGCACGTGAATTGAGAGGATGTTGCTGATCCAGAGCCGGATGTTGATGAGTTTGACATGGTGATATTTAGAACTTATCATGAAGGCATGAAGATAATGGATGCCATTTAAATTATCGAGAATCTTGGAAATCAAGATGTTGTCTTCGTAAGTAAGAAAAACTAACGCCCTTTATTTTCATACCTCCCCGTCTCGCTTCGTCCTTCATACCCCAGGCCACGCTCGGAAACACAGAAAATAAAAGTTGGTGCAATCAGGGAAGAGGTGTGATGAAATTCGTCGTAGCTCTAAATGACGGAGAATGAGTAGATACGTGCATATGTAAATGCATGGATATAAAGCCTGTTCGAATCATCTGCGGGACATCTCTCGACTCTTTCATTGGTCAATTGTCTGGTGTGACTCACTAGACTCAAAATTTGTGACAAGATAGAAATTCGTCACACTCAAAGTCCCCAAGGAGGAAACTTTCATGCAACATCACGATTTGGCGGGAGTTTCTCTCACAATCAAAGCAACGCTATCGATGACCGTTGATGCACAGGTAGATTGTTGTTGTTTGAGATGTCCAGAGTGAGGGGAAGCTGGATTCGCCCCCTAAGCTGTCGGCTAAGACCGACTCAATTCTGGCGACCCACTTTTCATCAAAACAACGGCCCTTCCAAGACGAATATCATGAACTTCATATAAACCGGGGACCTCCTGAGGAGTATATCTTCAACTACATCCTCTCTTATCGAAGCCAGTTATACACAGTCTCCCATCACGAAATCATGTGGAAAGCGCCGACATCCGAGAATCTTATCTCATATCTCGGGAGTGGGGTAGGTGGGAGGCTTGAGGCTCTCTTGTACAACCCGGGAGGCTGGTTGATACATGATATATGAAATCTGGGGATTGAGGATCTTTCAATACCAATTTCATGTATCAAACTCAATTTCACTTCTTCTAAAATAATTCAAAGCAATAAATAAGACATTCTGTTGAATCTCCAAAAATGACTGTTACTCAAGCACCAGCGTCAACGTTTAACGTCCCCACTATTGACATTTCTCCTTACCTCCGCGATCCATCATCTCCAGAAGCTCTGAAGGTAGTCAATTCAGTTCGGACAGCTTGTGTGACAACTGGGTTCTTCCAGCTTGTTGGCCATGGTATCTCTCGCTCGCTGCAAGATGCAGTGTTCAGTGGTTCAAAAGAACTGTTCAAACTGCCTATGGAGGAGAAAGTAAAGCTGGATAGGAGTCATAGTATTGGAGCCAGCAACAGAGGTTATGAGTTGATTGGAGGTCAAGGACTGCAAGAAGATACATTGCCTGATTTGAAAGAGGTGAGTGATGGTATTCCTGGTCTCAAATCACGATTTAAGAGCAAGGCCAAAAATGCTAAACTCATATGTCTAGGGATTCTACGTCGGTCAAGAAATCCCAGAAACAGATCCTCGAGTGCAAGGGAACGCCTTCCTCATGGGTCCCAATCTCTGGCCCAACCCATCTCACATTTCCGAAGAAGTGTTCCGCAAACCAATGTCAGAATACTATGCCAAGATGTATACGCTCTCACTGCGGGTCATGGACGTCCTCGCTGCAGGCATGCCGTACGGACCTAATGTTTTCGATGAGTTTTGTGACAATGATGCTGTGGCTTCAATTCGATTGCTGCATTACCCACCGGATAAGTCTAATGATGAGAGGCAGCTGGGCGCCGGAGCCCACACGGACTTCGGTGCCATTACGCTGTTGTTGCAGGATGAGACTGGGGGATTGCAAGTCTGGGATGGAGAGGGGAAGAGATGGGTTGATATTCTGCCGAATCGGGACGCTTATGTTGTGAATGTGGGGGATATGCTTCAAATGTGGACGGGTGGTAAGTACAAGAGTAATCTCCATCGGGTTGTGAATCGGGGTGGGAATGATCGGTATTCTGTACCGTTTTTCTTTGATGGGAATGTGGATTGTGTATTGAAGCCTCTGGATGGGAGTGACGCGGATGGCAAGCATTTGACTGTGGAGCAGCATATGAAGGAGAGGTTTGCTTCTACCTATGGGAGGGGGAAGAAGAGAGAGGATGGGGAGGGGAATTTCAAGGCTTGAACCTTGTGAATGTAAGATATTCCTAGATGCAAAATATCATATTGTTTATTGAGGGTCAGGGAACTCGCTTGTAATTGTAGTTCCATGTGCACTTTTCACAACTCTTACCACGCCAGCGATTGCTAGACTTCATGCTAAATAACAAAGAACTCGGCTATTTCTTCCTTTGTAGATTTTTTATTTACACACTGTGTGTTGATCGTAAAAATTCTAACTCCACATAGGGTAGCCTTCGGTATGCAAGTCATGTAAACAGTCAACAAACAAAGAGAATGTGACTGGGCTACAACCAACTAGCGAATCATTTTCTCCAGCTTCGACTGATTGCTCTTTGTCATAAAACAGGGATGCAATAAGACAGTATATAATTCTGGACTTTTAAAGCATATGAATTCCTTCCACCATAGAGTATTTTCCGCATTTAGTCCTCCAGGATTACCAACAACTACACTTCATGTTTCTCACACCAATAGCAAACATATAAGCCGACTACCAAGTGGGGACCAAAAGCAGTACAAGCACCCCAAACGTCGATTACAAGTTTCAATGTTTCTCTCCTCCAGGCCCCCACGGACCTTCTAACCCAGATACTCAACCTAGCGATACTTACGCCGAATACCTGCTCGAGAATCCGAACGTGCTGCGTCTTGACGAAGGTCAAGAAATCAGGTTCAATGCATGAAGAGATACCATCTTCATAGATTGCGCCTCGCTGTACGCGTTAGGACAATACTTATCCCACCGGAGCCAGGATACCATTCAGAGAGGTCTGAAGGGGTTCGGTGATATCCAGACGCTGGGCACACCTCTGTGTCATTGTAACCTCGAGGGTTTCGTGAGTAGGAGACCGTATGGACTTACACGACATGCGCTAGGTGGCGTGGTGAAGTTCGTGACGCTGAGTGGTATTCCTGGTGTGCCTGATGACGGTTTGGCGATGAGTGAGTTGATTCATGATTGGGATGCGCAGTGGCGGGATCTGCTTGCGTCGAGAACGTGGAGCGAGGAGATCGTGGGTGAGATCATGAAGGTGAAGGAGCGGATCCCGGGAGATGTGGATGTGTTCTTTGGTGCCCCGAATCTGGAGCGAAGGTTCATGGAGTTGGAGGAGATCGAGCGGAAGTGGAACGAGTGGATGGAAGTGAAAGGATCCCGAGTGTAGGTTCTGAGGAATGTAGACTTGGAAGGAGAGAGTGTATTCGAACGCTGAGCAGAGATGAGGGGAGCTTTGATGAGACTTCTCCCTAGGCGAATAGAGCAATTTAGAATACTAAACGGGAAAGTAAATCTGGTTTAAGCTTGAGAGGCCCGCGTTTCGTTTCACACCTCGAGCTCTAACAATTTGATGTACGTGAGATCTTATACATAAATTTATTTTTTTCTCTAACCATGCTTACTTGAATCGTGCCTGTTTCCAGAATGGCCAACCCGTGATATTGAACTGAAGCAGCGATACTAAAGTTTTATACCACCATGGCAGGGACATTAATAGAATCAATCGTCCAAGTCTTGCCATCAGCAGAATTCTTGAGTCCGGTATAAGTGGTTCCCTGGGATGTGCTCAACGTATTCCCGAACGCAGTATCTGCTCCAGCCAAAGTGATGACGGTGTTCTTGTATGTCTGACCCGCGATAGTCCCGCTACATCCATCATTGCATTCCGTGCCAGTTCCCCAACTAAGTACGAGTAACGTCAATAAATTTCCTCGAATAGCCGAGTTTACATCAATGTGATGAAAATGAATTGAAGAACTTACCCAGTCATTGGTCCAGACGCGCGGCCGAAAGACGACAAAAATGCACCCGTCACGGCGTTGGTAACGTTTCTGTTTACAGTGTTAGTTGATGTATGTGTAATTTGATTAGGGAGAGGAGGTGGTGAAGGACATACTGGTTCCAAATAAGTCCATCTGCGCTACGTGAATACTCGATACGGACTTCGTCACTACCCTTCACAACACCAGCCACGCCGTCCAATTGTCCAAAGCTACCGAATAGAGAGGCCCGGACACACCTATCTCCACGTTAGCATTGTCTTTCTCAAACCCAAAGAAGCCCACTCCCACTCCTCGTCCTGCTTCGGGTTTGAGTAGTATGGCTTGCGTAGACTTGCTTACCATTCTCCTTTAGCAGCACCACACCACGAATTATCTGGCCAAGACTCCAACGTTGTCTGGATTAGATCGCCTGTCCCATTCGACATTCCAGGCCAAAGGAAAAGGTTCCCATTCTGTGGACTTGGAGCTGCGCCTGGTATGAGTGTTGTCACGGCGTGGATGATGTTCGATGTTGTGGGTCCGAGAGAGAGAGCGCCGCCCCAGGTATCGCGCTGGATGAGCCGTCCAGCGGTTATTGGGGTTGCGAGGAGGAGGGAGAGAATTGGGGTGAGCATCTTTTTTTTGTGTTGTTTTGTGTGGTAGAAAAGTGTGTGAGGTGGTGAAATGAAGAAGTGTTTGTTGTCTTGGGAATGAATATACAGTGAAGCGAATCGGAATCAAACGAGTGAAAGTGTGCAGTAAAATGGAAAGCGAATGTACATGTGAAATTCAAAGCAAGAACTCGACTCTGGGGATTTGAATGTTATAAGTGGTTTTTGCTCCCTACCCCTTCGCCGTGAAGCCGCTCCTCGTTGGACTGTATTCATCTATCCTCTACGAATCTGAACAATGCAAACCTGTTGACAACATGCGATGCTCTGTAGAAGCGAGATTTCGCCGGCCAAGCGAGGGACAAGAGTCTGAACTTAAAACCCTTGCCCCGAAAGCTTTTGTTCATCGGGTTCTTACTACACTTTCGGCATACTATATGTTACTTCCTCTACTTCCTCCGCGTCCAGTCGGTTGTGTAGACTTTCCGCCACTGAGCAGTCCAGTGTACAAAGCTCCCAAAAAGAACCACAGTAGATCCAATCCCAATATTAGATTCTTCTTACAATATTAGTGAACATTCCCGAGTAATAAAAAAACTTCTGTCTACTTCGCGAATCAACACGAAACAAAGTGCCGAAAAAACACACACGGAATATCACGGTACTCGGACGTCAAACCAGCCGGCACTTCATAAAAGTAATCATTTGTGTTTCCATATTTACAGCGGAGTCTTGAATAAACCAACTCCAGTAGTGAAACCAAGCCAAACCCACCTGTCATGTCGCTGTCTTTCGTGGTGGCAGCTTAGAACGGAAAATAAAAGGTTCTTTTTCAAGGGTGTCCTTGCGATGAAAGGGTATGATCGCCCTCGCCCCCTTCTCACCCTCGCCCTCGCCCCCCTAGTGCTAATATGAGACAGGAAAATTCTGCGAAGGATTCCCCACCATTCGGATGGGTTTTGATGTGTTGCTGAAGGGGAATCCTGGTGAGGAGGAGTTCCGAGGGAGTGGGTGAGGTGGGGGAATGGATGAGGATGAGATTGAGAACTGCAGGTGGGTTTGGGAGTTAGGGGTATCACGTGTGTGATGTATATGAGTCAAGGTACTTGTGAGTGAGTGATTGTCAGCTTTGCGATGGAGGGAGGAGGAGGGAGGGAGGAGGAGGGAGAGAGAGAGAGAGAGAGATGAGGAGGAGATAGGTGATGAGAGGATGGAAAGAAATTAGATGTTGGATTTTATTGCAGCTTGGCTTATTCGCTAGATATTAACGACTATTAACCTTACGAGTATCTTGTTCGAGAAATCCCAAATTGAAAGACGAGTATCGAAATCGCATTTGTGACATTCAAACAGATCCGAAATCGCAAGGAATTCCGGAAACAAATCTACTGGGAACGAGAATGATCCATCGATTATTCAGACACCATCAATCTCAATCATCTTATAAAAACCATGCGTTGTAGAATTGAACCCGTTGGTGGCTTTCACGACGTTGCATCGTTTCGTCAAGCTGAAGCTCAATCGGACGATCAATCGTACGTTTCTTTTCTCCAAACCAAGAGAAAAGACAAGAAAAATGATATCCAGAAATGCAGAAACCGGGTAGCTATCATCCCTAGGATTATGGTGATCAGAAAGATATTTTCAATTCTGTTGATCAATTTGGACGTGAAATGAATGATCTCCCGGACCCGATCTGGGAGAAACAAAAGGGACAACAAGCCAATAATGTAAAATTGTAATTCAATAACACAATAGAGCCGTCGTCGCCCAAGCCAATTGTTCTCGGAGTTGCTTGAACGAATATGATATGATCTGAACCGACTTGAAAGGAGTTGTATCCAAACTCTCGCCTTCCTAAAGCAATTGTAAGATAGTCTTGCCATCACCTCTGACTCTTATACACCAGCATCTTGTCGGTACAACTACTGTCTCTCACTCCAAGCTTTGCTTCTAGGCTTGTTCCTGTTTTATTTCGCTTTCAAGTACGCCACTAAGCGCACGGACGGCTCTCGAACCACGTTTCCAAAGCAGTGAGTGGATTCGATGTTACAATGCGATGTGACGCGACGCCGGGGAATGACTTCCGCTTTTCTCAATCAAGCAAGCAGGATGGATGTTGCAAACTTGGTAAATTTAAGGATGTGGTTGTTATCATGGCCGGCTGTGAATCAGATCTTCCTTGAACTGAATAGACCTTTGATATGATATGATATAATTTGTGTACTGTACATGAATAGAAACACACGTGCTAGCTCGTGTCACTTGGGAGGAACGGGCGTACAGATTCGCTCTTACGTTTCCTCCCAGGTGTAGACAGATCGAGAGAAGCAATAAGCAATAAGCAATAGCGGGGTTCCATCGGAAACCACATCTCTAGACCAAGTAAATTAAGTCTGCGTGAGAAACAAAAGAAAGGCTAGAAACGAAACGAGGGAGGGGAAAAAAGTAAGGTAAGGTATCACAAATGACATCGATTCGATTTCGATCGCACAAGAAACAAAATAAGCACGATAACCATACGATTTCTTTTTTGGAGCACCCGCGCGCTATCAGGTGTCTGGTAATACTTTGTACTACAAGACTAGCATTTGTAGCAAGTGAAGTGAGTTGAGTAAGTGAGAGGGGGGGGGGGGGGGGGGAGAGGGGATGAAGTAGAGATGAGATGAGAGATAGCTGGTATTGGTTGAAGATTTCTTTCATATACTTTGTGTTCCTTCCACAGAGATTTCAAATTGTCTACTCAGTTTTTGAAACAGCTTCTAGGCTGTCAATTTTCCAGTCAGTTCAATATGCAGTATGAAATAGTCAAATTCCTAGACAGTTCTTGCCCCCTCTATCTTCTCTCCTTAAATTTTTTCAAAGCATATAGCTGACTCTTATTGAGTAAGAATTGAAGGAATAGTTCCTGTCTTTCGCATTTGCATCGATGCTTTCATCAACCATATATCCTACATTCTTTAAGTGATGTTGACATTGTCACGTGTTACAAACCCCAACTATTTGTCCCTGTGATTGCACAAATTTCATCTCAGAAGTAGTACAACAATCTCGTCAAACAAATATGCTTTACAAACAGTCGCTGAAAATGTTTTAACCTGTTAGTATCTCTGGGGTGACTGATATGCTAGATAAGTTGGGGAAGTTACTCGGTTAATATCAGTTCGACGAAGGAGAAAATGATATGTAGGAGGGAAATGGAAGAAATCTAATGAAAGAAGAACACATTCTACTATATCTCAATCTTTGGCTAGAGATATTGGCTGAAGTAAACACCGCACCTGCATGCGATGGAAGGTCAGATGCCGAATACATGTGTGCTAGCTGTTTCTTTCAACACCACAATATTTGCTTTCCCGACCACTTCCAATCGAGCAAACGGCAAATACAGTAGGAATCAATGTGCAGATACCCAGTCTTTGAATTAAAATAAGAATAGAGATATTTCAATGCCATGAAATACCTTTGACTCCTATGAAAATACTGATTCTTCAAAGTCCATCCCACACAGCTGCCAATTCTGCATTAAAGACCACTACCTTCTTTCTTAAAGTCATCAATGAGAGCATGAACGTTCATCATTAGGCACTGTAAAGAAAATTCACATGCAGCTCTGAGGTATGGAGGATATAAGATCAGTCCCATCCTCTGTCACCAGGAATTTCTCCTATCCCAACCACCAAAGGCCGGGACCTAGCCAATTGAGCCAGAGCAGAATCATGTCTCTCCCCAACATGAATCGAATAGACTCTCCTACAATCGATCCATTCCCCCTACGATATGGTAAACAACGTTCGGAACCTAATGCTCCACAAGAAACAGAAGCCGGCAGATGCAGTGCCGAACCCTCTCGCGCAAGGGAATCTCCTGGTCACCAAGAATGTCCTCAGTCCACCGACCACCGTTGTACCGAGAGCGGAAGCACCCATCGTAAAGTCTCCGATACAGCCATGTCTCGTGTCCGTTCACTCGGTGGCAGTATTCGATCATTAGGCCGTCGTCTGATCACTCCACCTACGGACCACGCACCTCCAGCTCTCCCACCTCCACCAAGACGTCTTTCTTCGTCGCAACTTCCAGGCTTCGACAATCTGTCCACATTACGACCTCAAAACTTCTCTGTTTGGAATCCGAACATCCCCGTCCTGGTCGAATACTCGAGTCAACCATCCGGACGCATGCAGAGACGTGACAGGATCCGTTCATCGGGGGTCGTGTACCTGTCTACCAATCCCCTCGACAACAGAGACAGTTTCATCGTTCGGGCTAGGGCTACTGCTGTGGGATATGACAACCTCTTTGACACCAATATTGGAACCAAGGATGAGTTTTTGGATCTGTGGGTTTGCTGGAACCAGGGTTCTTCTGATGATCGGGTTGACCGTAACATCGTTAAGAACGAGGGGTTCAGGCGTGTTGTCGAATTGATGGCGTCGAGAGGATGGAGAGACAAGTTTGTGTTGAACTACCGTGCTGCACGAAGAAATTGAATGGCCTGCAGGGAGTTTTGTGGGTTGGAATTCGTTTTGCTGTACTTGGTGTCGGTGGTTAGTTAGTCCTAGAAGTTTGGGTTTTTTGTGGTGTCAAAGTTGAGATTATCCCCTGCCCCATTCAGGTCTTTTCAGGGTGCTGCGCTGAAGCCAGGTGCTGAAGTTAACCAAACTACAGGGCATGCACGCTAGGAGGGTGAATTCTTCGCTTAATTAGGATATCGATACAGGCTCTTACAGGCTCGTACAGGCTCTGCCCAGTCCTGTTTTGAATGCAGGTAACACTCAGATCACGCGGTGAAAGTTTCCTTCAGGAGAGCCTTGACTCATGACTTGAGTATCGCAATTAATTAAAGTACTGTAAGAGCTTTATTAATTTGGAAATAGGATATAATCTCGACAGGGCGAAATGTGCGCGGATTCTGTTAGTCAAAGCAAAGTGCATTTTATGGGGAGCATGTGACTGGTTTCATTAAAATCCGTACCTAGATATTCATCTCATTGCTTCTTGAATAAAAGATGATACAGCTCCAAATTTTATAGCCCTCGCCAAGTTCTAGTCTTTTCTATCACAAAACTGCCTGTAAGGCGGATGTCGCGACTCGACATGCCAACCTGGATCTCATACTCTCCCGCTTCTGCTACCCACTGATGTTCAATCTCATCCCAAAAAGATCCTGCATATCTATCGATGCCAATTTCCGCAATCTTGCTCTCATTCTTTGCAAGATTGACCTTTCCAAATCCATGTAACTCTTTCACTGGTCGATTTGTCTTCGATCCCTTAGCGCATACATAGATTTGGATGATGGCTGCTCCTGGACGGGAGCCCGTATTTGAAACTGTGAGAGACACGCTTGAGGCCGAAAATATTGGCTCTGTGAGGGTGAAATCTGTGTAAGACAGACCATGGCTAGGGACAGAGAATTAGACGATCCATCCAGTCAGAACTGGAGCGCTTACCCAAAACAAAAGAGAGGATCTTTTTCCATAAGGTCATAGTGTCGGTAGCCCACGAATATGTCTTCTCCGTACAGAACCCGTCCACGAACACTGCCGAAATTTCCAAAACTGGGATTGTCTTGCACTCTTTTGGGCCATGTCAATGGTAGTCTGCCAGAGGGATTGACACTTCCAAATAATACATCCGAGATGCCATTCCCAAGTTCATTCCCTCCATACCAGGCTTGGAGAACTGATTTCGCAGACGATATCCAAGGCATGGTGACCGGGGTTCCGCTTTGATTTACAATGATCGTGTTCGGATTTGCTGCGAGGACCTCCGTTATGAGTTTGTCAACCCCTGGTGGAAGATCCATGTGAGTTCTATCAAAGCCTTCGCTTTCCCATTCGCCCTTGATTAATCTGTTAGCACATCGGAGAAATCTTCTGCTATAAGATTACAACTTACATTCAGACCCGTGCACAGAACAACGTGCTGGCACCTTTTCGCCAACTGGACAGCTTTGGCGATATTCTCATCAGCGCTTGCAACTGGACTTGCACCCAGCCGGACCCCTCCGCCGCCGAAACTAACCACACCAACACTCATCAATTTGGAGGTGAGGGCGCTGCCAAACTCAACCCGAATGCTGTAAGTTTTATTGCTCTCCATCACAATTCGGCCGATCTTCTCCACAGTTCCTTTCTTGAAGAATGCTTCGCCACTTTCCTGAGCAGTCGTGTTCTCAATGAGAAGCACATCATCGATATATAGATTTGCTGTCCCACAAACAGTCAACCCGAATTCCCATGTCCCATCCACGTCAGGAGCGAAGCTAGTCTCCGCCGTGGCATAGAAGAGATTATAGTTGAGTTTCGGGTTCCGGTTGTAGTCCATCAGTTGGAAATAGAACTGAGAGAGTGGTTCCTCGCAGATACATTCTCGGGGAGAGCCTTCTGGCGTCCATGGCTTGTTGTAGAACTTGATCACTCCTCTAGGAGATGCAGTGTCAGGCCCTTGCATACCTTGGCTCAGTATAGGCAGCATTTTGTGTGCGTTCGCACCTACTTCATGCTCGATGTGGACGGATGCTGGAAACTTTGATTTGATGGCATCGAAAAGACTGACCGTGTAGTAGGGCTCAAGCGAGGCGCTTCCCCCTCCACTAGGCGCTGATAATTTGATGTGAGATCCGATAAGTCCGATTCTGTCTCCGGTTATCACGTTTAATGGCAATATGTTGTCGTCGTTCTTCAGCAAAACAATGCTATTCGCACACAATTGGCGATTCAGCGCCCTGTCTTCTGGTGTGTCTCGCACGCCTTCTGTGAGTGAAACTTCGACAGTGCTGACTTGCTTCACAAAGGAGAGTACACGGCGAACTCGTTGATCCATGACAGCCTGCGTCACCAGTCGGGAAGCGAGCGCAAAATCAAGTAGTGTTCCTCTGTACCGACTTTTTCCTGGCATTTCGAGATCCAGACCTGCATTCAGAGCTCCTTCAGTAGAATACGTTCCATACCTGAAATGCGTGCACATTAGTTTAGGAGATCAAAAGAAAGTCGTGGAGATGTACCAATCGCTCATAATCAGAGGGTCCCAACCCCACTCCTTGCGTACCATAGTATCCAGAAGTTTCGGATCTTGAGAGCAGTGCTGTCCATTGACTTTGTTATAAGATGTCATGAGTCCCCCAGGATTCGAATCTCTGGCTGCGATCTGAAATGGTCGACAGTATATCTCTCGCAGTGCTCTCTCGGTCACAATTGTATTGACAGCACGGCGTTCATCTTCTTGATCATTGCATACGAAATGCTTTACGACAGAGATCACTCCCGTTGACTGGCAACCTTGAATGATGTGGCTGGCTAAGATGCCAGAAAGGTGAGGATCCTCTGAGTAGGACTCAAATCCCCTACCTCCAAGTGGTGAACGTTGTATGTTGATGGTAGGTCCGAGCCAGCACCGCGCACCTTTGGCGATTGACTCCTTGCCTAGAAGAACCCCGGCCTGGTACAATAGGTCCTTGTCCCAAGTAGCTCCAAGGGCTGTTCCACAGGGTAGACATGCCGCCGGTACACCTGCAAAGAATCTGGTGCCTCGAATTCCATTGGGACCATCTGCACAGCGTATCGAAGGAACGTTGTGTTTTGGAAGTGCAACAGTATGCCAAAAGTCCGAGCCTACATACACCTGTTAAGTGAGATGATCTTGAAGAAACATTTTGCTCCTCTACATACCAGACAGCAAAGCGGTCTTCTCATCCGCCGACAGTTGTCCCATGACATCCTCGACGTCAAACATGGTGGAGAAAATGGGTCAGAAAATAGGATGCGGGAGATTTGCTGGTGACTTGTTGGTAATTGCAGCTGTGAAAAAAATATTGTCTTTCCAAAGTGCAAGTGGCAGATGCAAAGGGGCAGGTGCGTAGCGTCAGATTTTTTACGAGCAAGAACTTTTCAGAAACAATCAGCCATTGTTTTGTATACCTATGGTAATTCGCCTTGCTTATGCACTCTCCTTCGGAGACATAGTGACAAGCGAGGCGCTGGGCGGAATGGAATAATCATGACTCGTGTAGGCCAACCAGGGATTCCATCTTCCGGTGGAAGCACGTCAAGCTCAGTGACCGCCGGCCTGGATATGTGTCACCACCGTGTGTTTTCGAGGCCAGCTTTCCAAGTCTTCAACTTGGCATAAGTAAGTGAATCTTAGCTAGTGATGGTGCGTTTAGCAGCAAACTGTGTGGATGCTCTCATATGATAGAACCTTCACTCGACTGTGAAATGGCTTGGTGCTAGGCGCTATGTCCATGTCCACTGTAACAAAAGCCTAAAAGTCTGCTTCGTGTCACATCGTCAAGCGCTGCATCCGCTCTCTTCTCCAGTTCCTCACCCGCAATCATCAACGCGGTATTCTCCAGCTGCCGCAGCGAGCAGTCCAAATCTGGGGTCCACCTCAGGCTCAAGCCATGATCCCCCCTTTACTCCCCGGTCCAACTCAACAGTTACAGACGAATCAAATTTTGGCGCAAATAGCTCTGCAATGGGCTTTGCTTTGAGTGTACTAGGTCAACATGTTGCCAACTCTTCTACAACGTCTGTCATCCCTGGCGATGTAGTGGCAGCAAGTAGCAGGGGGGCAATTTGGAAGCTCAAGACTTTGGCCATGCCCTCGCTACCAGTCATGGAAGCATTGATTGAAGCATACTTTGACAGATGCCATTGGTTTATAATGGTTTTCCACAGACCATCTTTTACTCTACGTTCGCACGAGTTGCTCTCACAGGATACCTGGACAATTCAGCACCCCAAGGAAGTCCTCGCCATTCTGGTGGTGGCTGCAATTGGACTTCAGTGTGTCGCTCATGATCCCTTATCGCCTGTCCAGGGGCTTTTAAGGACGTCATCTTTGGATGCTCAGGTCCTAATTGATTCTTTTCTTTCGGAGATACATTGTAATTTGATGGACATCCTGCGGGACTACCAAATTGAAAGCGTACAAGTCTGTTTACTTCTTGGAGCCCACTACAACTATCATGGTTCTCCTAGCCTAGGGTGGACGTTTTCAGGACTCGCTGTTCGCACGGCTTATGCACTTGCTCTACACTGTGATATACAGCAAAATGACGATCAGATTGCAACTCAGGTACGCCACAGGTGCTGGAATGCGGTTGTCGTTGCTGATGCGTTTGCAACAATGATATTCGGAAGACCTGGGTCGATCGACGGCGCGTTTGCTCAGATACAACCATTACTGGACATCGATGACACAGCAGCCACAGGCCATAATTCTTCTGGATTGGACGGAACCGTATTCCACATGCTGAAATTCAGACTCTATGAAATTATAAGGCGGGCAGTCTCACAGTTTAGGCTCTTGAAGTTGCGCCAACCTCTTTCTCCAACCGAGTTCGCGTTGGTAACTGAGACAATGGAATCAGCAGAGGCTTCATTAACAGCTTGGAGAGCGACTCTGCCCTCGTTCTTTGACTTTGAGACCTTGGAGAATTCTGAATTTTGGCTACAGGAAAAGCCAGCCCCTGGTCGGACTGAAGCAGGGGGAAAGAATGTTAGGAAGGAGTTGCTGTTGCAAGCAGCTTCACTCCACCTCACCTACCACGGTGCAATCATTCTCATAAACCGACCTTTAATTCAGTACAAATCATCCCAGGAAGCCATGTCAAACTCGTACAGCCTCCCGCCACACATGATTTCCAAGGCACTGCACAGTGCCGTCAGCGCATTACTCAAGATATCTCGAACGCCGATTTCCCATCTCGAGAACCACTACGTCATTTCTTTTGCTTTCATGCAGTTTTTCATTGCGGGAGTCATCTTGTGTATTCCTCCTGCCAGTTTACCCTTCTGCAGTATTGCTCACGAAGCCAAATCCGGGGTCATGCGGATTATCAAAGCCTGTGCAAAGTCCGGAGGACAAAGTCGGATCGCGAAGCATTCAGAGACCTTGCTCACTGATCTACTCAAGACCTCTTTGAAGCGTGAATTCGACAATGCTCTCAGCGGAGAGGATCATGGAAGTGGGACCATGTCCCCGTGGGTGACTTTACCACCAAATGAATTAAATGCCGGGCGTCCTCCTCTAGCAGTAGGACACATGCAGCAGAGCTCAAATGGCATGTTTCCAAGCAACGGCGACGTACATGCCTCTTCACACACTACTCCTATCGACATGTCACCCGTGTCGCAAACACATACACGAGCGAGTCCCGAAGATAGGAACGATACCGCTCCACCCTCCCTGGACGAGATAGGTCAGCCCTACTCCACCCAATGTGTAGATTTCCACGGAGATCATATTGGACATATCGATGGTATTTATGATGCTTTTGGTCAAGGTATAGATACTGCCCAGTCGTATAAATATATGTGCACACATGCTAAACAGTGATATAGAAATGTTCAATTTACTGCCTGATGACCCTCGTACGATTTGGATGTGGGGAATTTCTCATTGATCTGTTTGCGTGACTGCGTCACAGTAAAAAATGCAAGATCTCGGCACTCGCAGGAACTTGTAACAGTATTCAGTAACAGTATTCAGGCGTCTAGAAACTTTGATTTTCTACACTCCATTTCAAATAATTGTCCCAACTGTCGCTGTAGTGTTTGTAATCTTACCTACCCTCGCTAAATTTCGAGACCGACTACAACAACGAAACCAACCACCGCGGCTTCGCTCCATTGTCGGGTTAACATCGCATGATCCCATAGATCCCGTAGAAGAAAAATAACTCACAAGACATCGCCTGCGAGCCTTATTCCCGGGAGATCGTATCCCAAGGTCAGCCTGACTGATTGAAGCCATCCACCGGATGCAAAGACAGTGTTGCAGATTCCACGGTTTCCGGTGGAACGAAGCAACCGACGAGAGCCCGAAAGATTCGGCTACTGCACGGCTGCATATCCACCAGGGGTTTCTCGTGAGGGCCTCAGTACAACTGAAAACCGGGGGCCTCCACCCAAGGAGAATCCTAGTCGTCGGCACAGAAGGCGTCAGGGAAGAGGTGGCGGCTGGAGTTACAGAATATAGTTTGACTCGGTCCGCAATGGAGAAAGGCGGGGGAAGATTTCGCGGAGACACTGCGGGGGATCTTGACTTCTCAACTCTGACTAGTATACAAAGTCAGTCTTGGCTCATTTACTTCTGCAAAAAAATAAATAGAGCATCAGTCCCGTCCAGATTAATCTCTGACTGCTTTATCACCACCACCACCACCACAGCCTGGCCGGTTCTCAGATTTTCGTCTCGAATTCCCTCATACTCTGCCTGCTTTCACAGCACCACTCAGGTACACAAGATGGTTCGGCAACGGAGGAACAACGAAGAAGCAGTCAATGGATCCTCATCCGTTGGTGTCGATCTAGCGAGAGTAAGTCGGTCAATTCTCCCCTACCCAAGTAGTACCATGACCCTTTCCCTAACAACCTCTCCACCTTAGGTACTGCCCGTCAGTGATAAGCCATGGTGGAAACAGCCATATCTCATCCGGCTTAACCTCATCCTGCTGGTTCCCCTGTTTTCTTCCGCTACTGGCGGTTACGATGGTACATATGTTTTCTAAATTCACAAGAAGCCTTTTTTCTCAAAATTCTTCATGTCCAAGTCTGACAAAATTTCAGGCTCCATGATGAACGCTCAGCAAGTCATTCCCACTTGGAAATCATACTTTGATCATCCCAAGGGTGGCAAGCTAGGCCTCGTCAATGCAATCTTCTATGTGGGCAAGGTTTCTGCTCTGCCCGTGGTCACCATCCTGTCCGATCGGATTGGCCGGCGCAAGCCCATCCTTCTGGGCCTGGTCCTTTGCATAGTAGGGACCGTGATTCAAGCAGCCGCAGTCAGCTATGGCATGCTAGTCTTTTCGCGTTATCTGCTCGGAGCTGCTACGGCTTTCATGGCCCAGCCAAGCCCTCTTTTGATCACCGAGCTAGCTTTTCCCACCCACCGGGGAAAGATCACCGCTTTGTATCAAACTTTCTTCTATTTCGGTGCTATTCTTTCTGCCTGGGCGAGTTTTGGGACAGTACATCTATCCAGCAATTGGGCTTGGCGAGGACCTGCTGCCTTGCAAGCATTCTTCCCGGTCATTCAACTGTCATTCTGGTGGTTTCTTCCAGAATCTCCAAGGTATGTTTTGGCCCACTCTAGTATCAAGGTAAATATTGTATCTAATAATTTATAGATGGCTCTTGGCCAATGAAAGATCAGAAGAAGCTCGCAGCGTTCTGGTCAAATATCATGGCAACGGCGACGAGGCTTCACCACTTGTCCAGTTTGAGATGAATGAAATTCAAGAAACTATTCGTATCGAGCGAGAACTGAATGCTCAATCTGGCTGGAAGGACCTCATTGCCACACCCGCCAACAGGAGACGATCCGCCATTGCCATTTCTCTGGGCTTCTTCTCTCAGTGGTGCGGGAACGGAGTCGTTTCGTATTACCTGACGCTCGTCCTGAATAGCGTCGGCATCACGAGTCCCACTCACCAGGCATTGATCAACGGCTTGCTTCAAATATTCAACTTTTTCGTATCCGTCTTCCTCGGTGCCTTTATGGTTGATCGTCTAGGTCGCAGGGTTTTGTTCTTATGGTCTGCTGCTGGAATGATGCTTGCATATATTGTAAGTCAAACCCAACTTGTTCCTGTGGGAACCATTCAAAACTACCGGGTTAGGGTGCTGACTTCATCCACCACAGGCATGGACGGTGCTCAATGCTGAGTTCCTAAAAACCCGAGCGTCTGGACTTGGTATTGCGGTTATCCCTATGATCTTCGTATACTACTTTCACTACGATATCGCATTCACGCCTCTTCTATACGCTTACCCAGCCGAAATCTTTCCGTATCGTCTGCGGGGTCTCGGCTTGAGCTTGACACTACTATCGACCTATATTGCCCTCATTTTCAACCTGTTTGTCAACCCGATTGCGATGGCTGCAATTTCATGGAAGTACTATATTCTATTCTGCTGCATAAATGCTTGTATTTTTGTCGTTATCTACTTCCTCTATCCCGAAACCAAAGGCCACTCATTGGAGGAGATTGCTAAGGTCTTCGAGGGCGAGGATGCAGCGGTAATTCTGGGGGCGAAGAATATTGATGGTTTGGATGGTACAGTGGAGCACGAAGAGCACTATCGAGAGAAGAATTAAGTGGCAGATAACTTGATGGGATGTATTGGAGTACGTGGGGAGGAATGGAGGATTTCCCTCTTACCACCCGAAAGATTATTCGCAAACCCAGGACCCCACGGAAGAATGCACCTAGACTGAGTCGTGAAAGAACGCAAACCAGCAGATAGGCTGACATGGCGTCGGAAGTCAATCCAGAGTTGTGTTATACACTATTAGACGGTGTTAAAAAAACAATCTGAGTTGCTCAGTTTCTAAAAAATGTCAAGTGTTGGGGTCGAGCAAAGGCCGAGATGTTCGGGGTCTAAGAGTAATATTATGAAAGTGCAATGGATAGAGCATCGAATTAGGAGAATACTCGCATTTTTAAGATCATCCAGTACTTTGTTAGTATATGGAAGCCGAGAGTGAGAATTACCACAGCCAAGTCGTGTAAGATCTTGGTGTCCAAGAAATACCCGAGAGAGGACGATCATCTCCATTTTCTTTGGTCGAGACTCCATCCAATCAACTCAAAGCTTCCCCATGATTAACTTCCAAATAGACACCTGGTTCCAGCCCTCTGTATTCTCTTTGGCATCACTTCCTTGACTCAGCCACTCTTCATAACTCTTCATCTTGTACGCCGACCTCGCCAACTCCAGTTCTGCTTCACATGAAGGATATTCTCCGGAGATGCGAGCGTGGTAGCTGCGTTCAACATCCTGGATTCTATTGGAACCTTTACTTTAGCATCGTTCTTCGAAATCGCCAGGAGAAAAATTGGGACTTGAAAAGGGGTAAGCAAGGATAAGGCTGAACCTACAGTTCTTGCGTAGCTTTGTTACTCTTCAACAGCAGCCAGGCGAATACCCACGGAATCGTAGGCATAGACTTCCCCCTCGCTCGCCGATGCGCTTCTTCCATTTGATTCATAGATTTGTATTCAGCGACTACGCCCAGTGTTTGGAATTTGTATTTCTCGTGGTCCTGCCATCATTAGATTTTTGTCTAGATGTCCGAACGGCTGATGGATAAACAACTCACTCTGAACACAGCTGCTCCAATATTCCCGATGTCTTCGGATGCCTTCTCAAAGTCAGATACCTACAGCTCAACTTGGAGGACAGTCGTCCTTGTGATCCAAGAGGGGCCTTACAATATATGCATTCTCCGTCTCAGGATTCAACCCAGCCTTCAGCACCGCAGCTGTGATACTCCCAATAAAACCGCCGAAATTCTCCATGAAGAATCCCGGTCTCAGAATCCTACCCCCCCACAAATCATCAGTCACTTGTCATGTCTCTCCCTCGACACACAAACGAAAAAGTACTAACGTCCACCCCAACCCCCTCCCCCCAAGCTCCTCACAATACCTCTCCACATTCCTCTTCGCCAACCCCGAGAGTTTCAACTCATTTTCATACCGCGGCCCACCCCCCATCCGACTCGAGTACAAAAAACATTCAACGCCAAACTCCAGCGCAAGATCAGCAAGTAGCTTCCCTTGCCTCTCCTCACCATCCGCTTCAACTCCTAATCCAGGGAAAGCTAGTACCGTAAAGACGCCCCATATACCACGTCCTTCGCCGGATTTCTTTACATTTTCGAATATTGTACGTATCGAACCTGGGTTGTCAAGATCACCTTGTACGACCGTGATGTGGGCTTCTTTCTCTGCTAAGCTTTTAGCTGTGGGGGAGGAGGCGTTGCGGGTTAGTGCGTAGATATGATACGTATGTTCCTCTAGATCTCCTCGGATTTCCGACTCTGTTCCCGGGGTTTCGGGCGGTACTTGCTGTGAATTCTGATCTGGAACAGGGTGTAATAGGGCTTTGATGAGAGCAATGCCTTGTTTGCCTGTCGCTCCAGTGACGAGGATATTGCGATGCATAGTTGCTGTTCCCGGCTTGAGATTGTATTTGATGAAGTATTTGGAATCGAGCTTGGGGACCTGATTCTTGATATCTTGATAGGGGTTAAAGTTTCGCAACGGGGGTTGACGAGGAGGCACGTGAACAGAGTTTAAATGGCTGACGTGAGAAAACCCCTGAGATGATCAGCAGTGTATTGTTGCACAAGGTAAGCCCGCTAGTAAACTCTCTGCCAAACTCTTCTTCGACGGTAGCCTATGAGCAATCCACTTTGCCGACGTTGTTGACAGACACTAGGTCAAAGTTGACGTCAAGAACAATTTAGCGAAGACCCCCGTTTTGCTGTTGGCAAAAATTTCGATTGCTCTATTAAAAGCTCACATTTCTAATGCATATTCCCTCCCCGCTGAATGATGAATCCATATACACCAAACACCAGTCCTAGACCTTCAGTCCGACGTGACTGTTCCAGTTGTCAATTGGCGCATCTTTCTCAATGCTCTTCCACAAGGCGGTCGCTCTATCCGCGATCTTCGCATCCAATGGCCCCTCTTCAATGTAGCTGCAAGTATCCTCAACTTGGCTGGACCTGCTGGCACCAATGATGATAGCGTCACCTTCTGCTGCCTTCAAAGAGCTGTGGTATGCAATCCATCGGTATGCCAAAGATGCCTTTGGGATATTTGCGTCTTTAGCAATGGTCTCCCACTGGTCCAAAGCATCGAGCATGCTATCCTTTGTGTACATCTTGATATACATGTCTCCGATAGGCGAGTCCTTTCCCCAACGTCCTCCTACAGATTGTTCCCGGAGCGATTTCGCATCCTTGACCAAGAATCCACCGGCGATTGGAGAGTATGCGTAGAAGCTTATTTTAAGCTTGCGGAGGAGAGGGAAGAGGTCGCTTTCGATGTGCCGAGAAACAGCGCTGTAGTTGCCCTGGAAGACGGATGGGAGGACCGATTTCGCAGCAGCTTGAATGTCGTAGATCTTTTGTACGTCTGCAGGTCTGAAGTTGGAAAGGCCGAACTATTGCACAAGTCAGTGACCACTGCTTGAAATACGCCCGCAGATTTTGTGTACCCTCTTAAACTTTCCAGCAGCATATATCTCTTGAATTGCAGCAAGTGTCTCTTCAATTGGTGTACTTGGGTCAGGGGAGTGGAGGTAGAAGATGTCAACCTTAGCACATCAGCGTAATTCTTCCAAAAGATACTCTTTGAAACATACCTGCTCAACTTGTAGCTCCTTCAAACTTGTTTCGACTGATTCCAGAACGCCCTGCTTGCTCATAGAACCAGGGCTGAATCCAAGCGCCTTCGTAGAAACGATGAACCGCTTTGGAGCTTCAGCCTTCCCGAGAACGCCTTCACTTGGGCCCTGCAGAAGGTTAAAAATCGACTCCGATAGGCATATCCATTGGCACACTCACATAAAGTCTGGCGGTATCGAGTTGCTTCACATTGTGCTTGTCGAGGATATCGAAGATTTCGCTCAATATCTCAGAGCTGAACGCACCTACACCTGCGGTGCCGAAAACGATTGCTGGGGCTTGTGCCATTGTGAGGTGATGGGATTGATTGGGTGTTTGTTTGAGGAATTGGTAGTTGAGGAGGGATCGTATATGGAATGAAGCTGAATAGAGAGGGGGGAGGCACGATACTTATATGTTGAAGGAGGTTTCCCGTCCTTGCCCATGATCCCAAACACCCCACCATCGTAACTCCCTCGTCAACACGATCTGCCTGCCCACTTTACAAATACTGTCCCGCATTCCCAAATTGGACTGATGTCACTCACTGCAAGCATGGCGAGCTGCATATTGATAGAGGTCCCTGGAAAGTGGCACTGTGCTATGAAAAACAGGCCGCTTCCAGGATATCCGAGTGGTGTACGAGATGCGATGAGGTCTCAGCCGAAATACCCAATAAGGCTAACCATCTGAAGAAAACCTCTTTCTGGGAAGCAGAATTCCGGTTTCTGGTGCCACAACAATTTGTCCGACAGCCCTTCAAAAGAGGTTCTCGCAGGTATGATGGATGGTCTTCATCGATAGAAAGATACCCCGCTTCTCCGATCCCTGCCCGCATCGGCTGAGTGAAACCGAGGATGTTCACTAATGGACCTGCTTGGTAATACAATCGTTTGCATAATGCGTATCCGCGTCACCGATATCCCGCCCTTCAATTTTTCGGGCGCTCACCAAAATCCTAAAAACGCCCCTGGATGTTACCTTACAACCACACCTTCAATTAAGCTAGTAATTACATGCAATTAACTATTACATGTTTAACTTTAATTGTCTTGATTTTTAAACCCTCTTATTAACGTTTCGTGGTGTTAGAAGAAGGGGCTGAAATCGTGGGTTTGCGGCTCAAATTTGCGACGGAGTGCCAAGCTTTTGATCAGGCTCAACTGGCTCGCGAGGCCAAAACCCTCTGACCAGCCTTTTGATTTCTTATACCTTTACTTTCATTTTTAATGCTTTAAAAAGTAGGTATAATTACTAATAATATATTAAATTTCAATTATATTATCTTTTTAAAGGCGTTTCTAAGCTGTTAAAGTGGCGGGGTGAGGTACCTCTCACGAGTTGGAAAGGTTTTTTGAGGGTTCAATGAGGCTCGCTGACACACGTTATGCAAACGATTGTACACAAGCGCCACACGCAATTCTTGTTGTACCTGTGCCGCCTCGGCGGTGATAAACCGATAATCAGCAATGCTACTAAGGTTGAGATTAAGATTGAGGTCGTACGGTTATTTGGTGGAGAATAAATAAAGATTAGAATCAACAATACAGTAACAATAGCCGAGGCTAAACAGACTATCAGCCCGGGCGAACTTCGGCCGAATTGTTTTGCTTGCCCCTTTTCACCCCTTCGCTTAATCTGGACGCTGGTTGGTAATATTGATCGCAGTTAAAATGCAAGGCATGTAGACGCCTTGCCTTAATCCCGAGATCTCACTAAGTCGCATGGATTGAATTTAAAGCCCATAAATCCACCTCTCGCCGTCTCCCCTTCGTATGATCGGAGGTCGGTGTCAGCAACTCAAGGGCCAAGATTGGGGGGTGGCACTTTGGTTTTTAATGCAGGCGATGTTTATTCAGTCGGAACCACCTTGGTAGCTGGGTTTCTTTCATTGCTGTAGGCATCGGATAGATGTACTCAAATGATTCAAGTGCTGTCAATAATGTGTCAGAATGATACCTGGCATGCCTTGGTACTGCAGGAGGTATCACTAGGTAGAGGAAGAATACCGGCGGAGCCTTGGTTATGTGGTAATTATGATATAAGAGAGAGATCTTAAGTAGAAGCCTAAACCTTAGAGTCTTCGGCTAATCCGCGTTATTCTCCCTCCTCCCTCAGTACTTGCTCGCTAGTGAAGTTCGACTTTCAATGCGTCGTCCTTGGGGGGCAATGTTGAGGATACATGTGGCCGATGAGACTGTTTTAGGTAAAGAAGTATGGATAAAACATTTTGACATTTTCGTGTATCGCTGCAGCTAGCTATCAATAGTCTGAATCACTCTACATGAATGAAAATCCATCCTCGATCAGGAGCAGTCTTTGCTCGCTGTCGACAAGGTTTGGTGCCCACCCGTTTGGCTGAAGTGCAAATGACAACTGTCCAATCCCCTTAACGTTTTGCAGTCTCTCATATCTCAAGTGTTATTGAATAACCGCTCACGATCCCTCTTCTACCACGGCGCAATATTGCAACTGCAATTGTGGTCCAGTGATCGGTTTCCACAGCCCTCAGTACTTCCATATTGTACGCGGGCAGAGTTCTTTCATATTCTTGTCATAAACCCGGCTGCTGGTGTATATTCGGATGTCAATATATCGGTAGACAAAATTGATACATTGTTATATAGTGGGGAATTCATGTAGTTTGCGAAGAAATATTGGGTAGGGAAGTCCTCTCTATGGTTGGATGTAAATATGAATGTGCTCGCTGAATACTCCTCTTAACTTGTTATTGTGTCATCTAAGCTGTTTAAATGAACGCTAATCTTCTGATAAAAGAAAAAGGTGAGCTGTCTTTATTGGAGACATTGAATCATTCATTAAAATATATCTTAATAACAAAGACGAATATCACGCTCTGTCACATGATCATTGAACAGCCAACGAGAAAAGTTAATGTAAACAGTCAAATTAGAGAAGCAAATATTTAAGACGAACATTAAGTCCTATCGCATCTTCTGAAGTCCGTTATTTAAGCGTCGTACACTTACTTTCTAACTTACTTCCACTCCACCCCGTTTGCGACAGAAACCACAGAACAAAACACTCTCCACCAAAACCAACGAGCACCCCACAAACGATTTCCATGTGTGGAGATTTGGAGACGACTTATGCTTGCGGCCACACAGACATGACTACGACTAGATGTGACTACTATAGGGCCCATGGGAGCAACCTCTGGAAGATGCAAGAATGTCCCGACTTCAAAAGCTGTTCTCAGACCTCGGATGGCAGTTGCTTAAAGTTTGATTTATGCGGCCCGGGCGGCTCGGGCGGCCTTTCGAAGAAGAGAAAAGTAACATTCGAATCCGACGAAAGTTCGAAGAAAGTGCTCAAAACCGATACTTCGAAGAACGATGGAACGTCCGGTTCCGGCATAGAGCCTATATCCAGGCCCGACACTTCGAAGAAAGATGGGACATCCAAATCCAACACTGAGACTAGCGCGTGAGTTTCTTTCAATTGTTAGATATCAGCGGGGATCTTAGTGTGAGAATTCTCCATGGCTATCTCCTTTCTTCTAGATGGGGTGGCGTAAGGTGTTGTATTCTCGTATTGTCAGGCCCACCCCCTGTTTACACTCGCTTCCCTGGAAACTTGGCTAACCGAACTCAACAGTGTTGTCGCGGTATTCACTTGCAACAAATAGAGCCGCGAGATTGCTAATGTGAAGAATCCCAGATATATATTCCGGCGGCTGCCCCTTTGCTTGGTGTTGGGGTGGTACGCTGGTCGATCGTTGATGCGAAGAGTACCTTCATAAACCAATAATAAATTGGCAGTTCATAACCTCAATGTAAATTCGTAAATCGAAGCTTTGCCCAACTTTCTCTCCATATTTTCTAAAGTGAAAATCATGTGAATAATACTCGCTTTTGTGATAAGGCTGTAGAAGGCGCGAGTGTATTGGGTTACACTGCATGCGCCAAGGTGCGGCTGAGTTGCTGCGAATGAGGCTTTCTCCAGGGCTCTTTTCAAACTTCCAACCTCACCTCGTACATAAGTTCTGCTTGCTAGCCAGTTTTATTTCATGCTAGATTTCGCGACGTCATGGATCCGCTCAGTATCGCCGCCAGCACTTTCGCCATTGTGCAAATCGCCGATCGGATCATCACTCTTTGCAAGCAATACCTCAGCGGTGTTCACGATGCGCCTACCGAGCTACGCATTATCGCAGTTGAACTCGGCAGTGTCAAGTGCGTGCTAGAAGTCCTAGAGCTTCCTTCACCAGATGGATCAAGTACCATTCAGCCTATCTTGGAGAAGCTGAGAATTCCCATCCAAGGCTGCCATGAGGCTTTTGTTGCCCTTGAAGCACTATTCCCTTCGGAGCCCGATGTTCCTGTCCAGGGAAAGCGACAACGACTTGCGGTTTCGCTTGCGAGCCTTGCTTGGCCGTTCAAGAGGGACAGGGCGAGTAAATTGATAGCGCAAATCGGGAGTTACAAAGCTACCATAATGCTTGGTCTAACAGCGGAGACAGTGTGGGTACTGAACAATAGAAGCAGGAATTTTCACTAACTCAGATTTCGAATAGGCAAGACGTCAAGAAAATCCGTCAGCATGTTGAGATAATTCAAACGACAAGTATTAGTAAGTTTCCCCAGCCATCATAACCGCATCCTTGAAGTCTTGAGCTCCCTTCCTGACATTGGATCGTGTTCCCAGCATCACATTTTAACCAGGTGCTGAAATGGTTGGTTACCACTGACCCTTCAGCCAATCACAATCGTGCTTGTGAGCTGCACGAAGCACATACTGGCCAGGTAAGCGGAATCCTTCCCCTTAAACTCATGTACTGTAGACAAGTTTGCATACGTATAATGCACATCTTCTGACATCTGTTCACAGTGGCTCACCAGATCGCCTGAATACATCAGCTGGAAAACATTGACAACACGGGCCCTATGGATCCACGGTATTCCAGGAGCTGGGAAAACAGTGCTTTTCTCCCACATTGTCGAAGATATCAGAACTTGCTGCATGAATGACACTGCCGGTCGATTTGGCTATGTCAATTACTACTGCGATTTTGCTCGAGGTCAAGATGAAACCGAGCCACTGCTTCGATGGACCATCTCTCAACTGAGTCGGCAGCTCAAAGTCCTAGATCCAGAGGTGGAACTTCTCGCCGAAGAGGGTGGACAGCCATCAATACTAAGACTCATGCAAGTCTTTACTTCGATAGTCCAGAAGTTTGCTCGGGTCTTCATTCTTGTCGATGCTTTGGACGAGTCCCAGAACCGAGAGAGACTTCTCAGTCATTTACTACGGGTCATGCGCACTCCAGAGTTAGGCAATATACAGTTTCTTTTTGTTAGCAGGAAGGAAGTAGATATCGAGAGAGCATTGCTGCCGTACTTTGGGGCTATCTCTCTTTCGAATCCCTATGTGGATGAGGACATCCGGACCTTTATCTACATCCGCCTGCGAGAGGACGCTAGATTAAGTAGATTCCCGGAGCCTCTCAAATTGGATGTCGAAGCAGCGTTAGTCAAAGGGGCGCAAGGAATGTGAGTTTTCTTTAGCCGAGACGCTCGATCGACAGTCCATAATTGATAATAAACAGGTTTCGGTGGGTGGTTTGCCAGATGGACAATCTCAAAAGGTTGAACACTGAGCCAGAAGTCCGTTCAGCCTTGAATGGTCTACCGAAGACACTCGACGAGACATATGAGCGCGCTCTATGTTGTATCCCGACGGAGAATCAGATCATGGCCCGCACAACTCTCCATCTCTTATCATCTACAATCATTCACAATCTAGAAGACCTCCTCGAAGCCTTATCCGTTGATTTGGAATCTCTTACTTTTGATCCCAAGAACCGACCATGGGATCGTCTCGCTCCGATTGAAGTATGCAGGTGTTTGGTGTCCTATGATCCCAATAACGACAGGATACGGCTTGCTCATTACACCGTCAAAGAGTTTTTAATTTCGCCTCATATTAGAACCGGGCCAGCAAGCTCGTTCCAAATACTACATGATACTCTGAGCTACTTGGAAGCGAGATGTTACTTGGTTTATATGCAAGACTCTACCGACTACCGAGCATTATCACAGAAACTGTTGAATAGAATATCTGGCCAATGGGCGACGATTGTTCGCGGCGAGGAGCACAAGCCAGACATTCAGGCTCTCATCATATCATTACTTGGTCCAGCAAGGCTCCAGAATGTTGTCAAATGGATGTCATATGAATGGGAAAAAGCCTTCCCATGGTGGTCTACAGGCTCGGATTTTGGTCTCCCATTGATGCTAACGTATCTCTGTTATATGGGCTTTTACGAAACTGCCACGCGTGTTTTGGATCAGACCACAGACAGTGTCGACTTCCAATGTCCAATATCTGCCCACTTTTGGTACACTATCCTGAAGCACTGGATTCAATCCGAGCCGCCATCTCCAACCAGTTCCATGGAGTCTTTCAACAATGACTCAGCTTTCGAGAGGAACAATAAAGCGGATTACAATTTGACTATTTTTGGATTCGAGGGAGCATGCGAACAATTTGTTAATGACTTTCACCTCTTATTTGGTCTCGACAAATCTGCGCTACCTCATATTGCTGCTGGGTTCCGAAATGAGCGATTCATTCAGCTATTTGTGTCCCGTGGGGCGGACATCAATTTCCTGACTCCCAATGGATTTAGCGTACTGATACCGGCGATTTACGATGGTTACGGTGACCAGTTCTTTGATGACAATAGATCTCCCTTTTGCGCAAGCGGGACTGGTGGGGTGTTGTCATTCGTAAGACTGCTGCTAAAAGAGCTGGGAGCCGACCCTTCTTCAAAAGGGGGCTGCATTACCCCACTTCAACTTACAACACTTCTGTTCCCGTCGAGTCCGGAAATCTACCTCGAAGTTGCTCGAGAACTTCTCTCGTATGGAGCGGATCCAAACGGAGTAGCCCACGATCCTGCAAATCAATCCCGAGTTTTCCACTCCAGTCAAATTTTGCTTTCTTTCCTGTCAGATTATTATAAAGAAGGACCTCAGGACGTCGAAAAGCTTATCGAGAAGGCATTGAAGTGCAGAGGGAAGTCCGAATTCTACGACACGCCACTCCGAAAACTTGAATCCTATCAACGAATCTACTCAAATACCACTCTCGGATTCGGCAACCCACAAGATAAATTACGGTTGATGAAGGAGTTGGAAATTCTTCTGAAGAGTCATGGAGGTAGATCGCTGCATCTATTTCCTGTCGAGGATTCGCCAGGATACTGCGAAGAAGATATGAGGATTTTGGACGAGATGAAGAGGGAGGAGAATAAGAATGAAAGATGTACGGATGACAGAGTGGGTGATGCTGTGGAGGAAGATGCGGTGGCAACTGCGGGCTAGAAATATATGTTGTGACGATTTCGGATGCTTTTGGAGTGTAGAGACCCCTGAACTATACAGAGGAGCAAGAAGATGTACAAAATCTGTGAGACTAGTTTATTTGGAAAACTTCGATGTAAGTGAGACATGCCTCCAATTAATTTTCATGCATGCTGGCTAGCTCTCCAACAAGTCAGCTTAAGCTAATTATTTCACTATGTAATCACGAAGACACAGTACCACAAAGTCAATCCACTTGTCTTAAAGCCCTATTATTTGCAGTAGTGTACCTTTTGCATTACTAGTTTCGTATCAAAGGGTTTCATATTCATGTCGTAACGTATTCTTCAGACTGCAAATATTAATAGGGAAGTGCCATAATAAAGACAGTACTAAGCCTCCTCTGGACCCGATGCTTTTCTTTGTCCCATAAATTTGCTTTTAAACTCCTTAGTGCGGTAATATTCAATCCACTAGTGCCAGTTTTTATTTAGAACGATCTTATATCACCGGAGTGGGGATGTTTAATTATATTGCATATGCTACCGCGAACACTATTAAGCCCTCCTAGATGTTTCACTTCGGATTCTGCAGTTTGTTTGCAATGTAGAACTAGTGAAACTAGTAGTGTTGTCACTCGTACTTCAATCAACGATACACCTCGCTATTTCCGTCCTCGTCGCCTTGGCTGCGCTCGCTTATTCTTGTCAAACATAACACGACACCCCTTTTTTCCTGTCAACAAACGAATTAACACTGCACGTTTCACAGACAGTCCTGGCTCATTAGGTTCATTTCCTCTATTTTGCGTCTGGTATCCGGGATAGCGCGAACAGTGAGAATCATGGCCGTTGCTCGCCCTAAATGCATCGGGCAACACTCCCAAACCACTATTTAATGTATTCCCGCTCAGTGACTAGGATATACTATGGACCATAGATATCATCTACATAGGATCAAGAATCCGATCATCTCTCATCCCTCTCTCCATTCTCCAGTAAAAATAAATCACCCCTAGCCACCTCGGCAATTGAGCCTCGGTCATCCTACTGCCGAGAGCCCACCCTGCCCCACGAAGTCACAAGCGTAAGCACTCCCCTGTCCACTAAAAATGTTCCTGCATTAAAAGAAAGCCGCACATGACGATCCATCCGATCGATTTTATTCCTTCTATCCGACAGATTTGATTCCCACACAACACCTGATTCTTTTCCAAGGACAGAAATCCTACCTCGAAAAATCCCTTTACGTCATCACGCTACATAACCAGTAAAACGGAACAAGCTTCGACTTTAAGATTCACATATTTTGTGTATTGCCAAGTGTGTGAATATCCCAGTCAGTCGGACGAGTCGGAGCTACAAGTACCCCGCCAAAGACCCCCCAATTCGATTCGGAATTTTGAATACTTGTCCATTCACAAGACAAAAGGAATCCGATATCCTCTGCTATTCAAAGAAAGAGCAATTGCTCACTCCCTCATCTAGAATTCTCTTCAGAATATCTATTTAAGGAAGCTTCCAAGCCCGAAAACAACTTCCGCTTACAACTCACTTGGTCGTGTCGGTTTCTCGCCACAAAGTCATATCTGATTTAGCTACATCAAGCACAGCAAGACTGCGCCAACTTTTGAATATCGATAGAGAAATTCTAAAAGAGCACCACTTACCAGATTTACACATAAAAAAGCCATCTCTCACTCAAAAATGGCACCTCTCACACCCCACTGGGAACAGCCTTGTACGTTTTCCCTCCCCGAATCTTCCTCCTAATCCTCAGCTTCTATGCTACATCCCCTTGGCAAAAGAAAGAACAAGACTAACATTTTCTCCACACAGCCCACCCCTTAATCCAAGAAGTCATCCTCCCCAGCAACCCCTCAGACTTCACCACCAAATCCCTCTCCAAGATAACCCTCGCACCCTTCGCTCTTTACGCCAAATTCGACTTCCCACCATGCACCAAGGCTGACAAACCAACTTACGCTACAGTTCAGATGGGGAAGAATGAGCATCTGAATCTGAATAGTGATTTAGTGTATATCAATCACAGCTGTGAGCCGAGCTTGGTATGCACCCCTTCCCCTCAAGCCCACATTCCTGTAAACCACTATGCATTATTTGCCCTACCCTTCAAACCCAATTTTCCCGTTCAAAACTTGTCTTCAAAAGGAAATGTAAACTAACACACCGCAGACATTCGACCTAGCCCCAGACTCCCTCTCCATCCTCGCCGGCCCCAAAGGTCTCAAGCCAGGCGACGAGTTGACATTCTTCTACCCCTCGACCGAATGGGACATGGCTCAAGGCTTCGACTGTTTCTGCGGGGCGGAGACATGTCGCGGATTCATTTCCGGGGCGAAGAATATGCGGAAAGAACAATTGGAAGGCTTGTGGTATGTCTTTCTCTTATCCCCATTTCTCTACCCTCTACAAACTTCATTATAGCCGGCTTAAATTCCCTCTTATATTCATTCCTTCTGGCAATTTTCCCTTTTTGCCGATTCCAAGATTCTGAGGACTTTAAGAAATGGAAGGTTGTCTTGAGTAATTTGAGCTAATACGTGCTGCACAAACAGGTTAAACGCACATATCCGCACTCTCCTCTCCGAGCGAGACTCATCATCCTCCACTCAATCCAGCACCCCGTCAACTCCATCATCTAACACAACACAATTCTCAACTCCCACATATCTCTCCAACGACCCCTCATCCACAGTCCCAAGCTCCAACACATCGACCAGCTCATCCAGCATTGACTTTAACGGTGCCAAGACTAACGGACCCGCTGAAAAAGATGATGCGAATGGAGAGAAGAGGAGAGGTGTCACGAGTAGGGAGTTGAGTGGGGAGATGGGCGGTGATACTATTGAGAAGGTTTAGATGGAGATGTGGTGGGGTGGGGGATGGAGTGGGAG